>CM048747.1:129495000-129772500 GCA_026315105.1 Locusta migratoria | reverse complement strand
ATTGCTGCCCAGTATGGGATCCTTATCAGGTGGGTTTGACGGAGGACATCGAAAGAGTCCATGAAGGGTAGCTCGTTTCGTATTGTCACGTTACAGGGGAGACAGCGTTACGAAAATGATACAGGATCTGGGATGGGAATCATTACTACAACGGCGCTTATCGCTGCGGCGTGGGCTACTTACGAAACTCCAATCGTCAACATTCTCCTCCGAATGCGAAAATATATTGTTGACTCCCACTTACGTAGGTATAAATGATCATCAGAATAAAATACGAGAAATCAGAGCTCTAACGGAGAGATTCAGGTATTCTTTCTTTCTGCGCGCTATTCGAGAATGGAATGGGAAATAAATAGTATAATGGTGGTTCGATGAACACTCTGCCAGGCACTTAAATGTAATTTGCAGAGTATCCCATGTAGATGTAGATGTCTTTGTCTGATTTCAAATCTGTCATCACGTGTACTTGTGATTCAGGCTCAAGTAATTTGTATTTGACCACACACAAAAGAAAGAAAATACAAATTTAAAATAATTGGTATTCTTCCTGTTATTATTCCACTTCTTTGTTCGAATATTTCACCTCAACGCAATCATTAGATGTGAGCATCAGAGAGAGATGCTAGAAGGCGATGCTTCTCCGGCTGTGTGCTTTTTTGTGTCTGTGTGATTGTGTGGGTAAATCTTTACACTTCTTGAAAGAAAAAGGCGTCAGCTCGAAAGCTACTATAAATTATGTTTTCTGTGGTCTCTACGATCCATACAAATGTTCAAGAAACTCTACTGTTTTATTTAAAATGTTTAGGGCACCTCTTTGTCAGTCATTCATGTGGAATGACATGTGGTCTCAAAACTTTTTAACACCAGTGTTGACTCGCTGCCGTCATCTTTCTGGCGATGACATTGAAACACCAAACGGCACGTAACTTTCATATACCTGCAACTATTTGTGCTTCAAATACTTTTTAAGTGTTTATTCTGATAAATATGTTAATATAATCCACAACTTTTTTAACTGCTCACACATGCGAACTGCGTGACTAATTCAAATAACGATGTCCTTGATTTGCAGTTCAAAGAGGAACAACTTAAAGCTTAACCTACAGGGTACTTAATGCCTGGTAAATTCAGTGGAATGATTAACTGATACGCATTACGTACTTAGCACTTCGCATCAGTCGCTATTTCTCTTAAAATTACTGAGATCAATGAAATAAGTTCAGAACCTGAAATGGCTAATGAAGGTATTCCTAGGAGGAAGCTATTGTCAGTTCTACAAGATTGTGGTATAGGAGGTATGAAATTCTGCATGCAATTAAAAGTCGTTTGTCAGACAGCAAACTGAGTTCTTTCACCACTGTTGTTCGTACTGTTTATGGATCAGGTGGTGAAAACAATAGACTGGCTGGTTAAAATATATGTAAACAATAAGCATCGAATCCTGACGACTTAGTTGTGATGGCAGATTCGATTGCAAGGCTGCAATCTAATATTTCATAGCTAGATAGGAGATCTAAGGGTTGCGGTATGAAGATCAGTATCTACAAAATGTAAGTAAGGAAGGCCAATTGCTTCCTGAGTCAGTACCAGTTAGCCTCATGACCACAACAAGTGAACCGATGCTGTAGCGTGTCTAGGGATGCACACTTATTGCATTTAACTGTGTCAGTAATCGCAACACGATACAACCGTTCGTTGGTGGATGAGGCCACTTGCCCACTTCCATTGATAGGAAGGCTGTTCGTAGTGCTGACAGTTATACAGGATTGGGAAAGGGAATCCCTTACCAGCGAGCCGAAAAATTTTGGTCGTGATATATGTCAGGCCGCAGAAACTCACAGCTGGACAAAACTCTCGAATGTATCTCAATTAATAATTTAGTTGACCAACATCAACAGTGGGATCAAGACTCTCTGGATGGAATAAAGTGAACAGCCGAGACGTAAATGTATATACTTCCTTAGAAATCATAACTGTGGTGCGCCGAACATACAATACACTTCTTCTTAATGACAGAACCCAATCCGCCGAGGGAACGTGGCTTTGTAATAACCTCGAATCACAACCTAAAGATATAACACTTCCATAAAAAGCGACCAGATAACTGATTTAGTTTCTCAGCCATCGTGGAAGTAAATAGAAGAACTGTGCAATGTAATACGCTTTGCACTACAACTGCGTATCCAAAATTCGAACCTTCTGAAGAAGGACAAGAGAACTTCGTTCATGTTCCAATATTGGCCCCTGGAGCTTATCAATAACCGATTGCCAATTGACAGTCGCCATTGGGAGTGGAAAACAATAAATACCAACAACAAGAGTTGTATGACGATCCACATGGGTAGCGGCTGCCGTGTTATGATCCAGCCGAGGGCGTAATGGATACGGTATGGAGGGGGACATGGTCAGCGCCCCGCTCTCCCGACCATTATGTCATTCTTCCATGCCGGAGCCGCTACTACTCAGTCAAGTAGTTTCTCAGTTGGCCTCAGAAGGGCTGAGTGCATCCCGCTTGGCAGACCCGGATGGTAACCCATCCAAGTGCTAGCCAAGTCCGACAGTGCTGATCGGTGATCTAACGGGAACCGGTGTATCCATTGAGGCACTACCGTTGGAAAATAACTGCAAATGAGAAGTCGAAAATAATATTAGCTGTCATGTCATTCCAGATAGTTTCTAAATTGTACTTAGGAAAAGATGAAGGCATTTGGAATAATTAATTGTTACAGCAAATCATTCAAGTACGATCTTCTGCAATAATTACTAAGGAGGAGACCCGCTTGGCAGACCCGGATGGTAACCCATCCAAGTGCTAGCCAAGTCCGACAGTGCTGATCGGTGATCTAACGGGAACCGGTGTATCCATTGAGGCACTACCGTTGGAAAATAACTGCAAATGAGAAGTCGAAAATAATATTAGCTGTCATGTCATTCCAGATAGTTTCTAAATTGTACTTAGGAAAAGATGAAGGCATTTGGAATAATTAATTGTTACAGCAAATCATTCAAGTACGATCTTCTGCAATAATTACTAAGGAGGAGACCCGCTTGGCAGACCCGGATGGTAACCCATCCAAGTGCTAGCCAAGTCCGACAGTGCTGATCGGTGATCTAACGGGAACCGGTGTATCCATTGAGGCACTACCGTTGGAAAATAACTGCAAATGAGAAGTCGAAAATAATATTAGCTGTCACGTCATTCCAGATAGTTTCTAAATTGTACTTAGGAAAAGATGAAGGCATTTGGAATAATTAATTGTTACAGCAAATCATTCAGGTACGATCTTCAGCAATAATTACTAAGGAGGAGACGAAAATAATAGTAGCTGAGTGGTCTATGCGATTGTCATGTAAAGGACGAGAGTTCGATTCTAGGTACTCTCAAGCATGTTTCTATGCTGGAAGGACTGGAACGAAATGCACTCTGTCTCATTGGCCAACTGAGGAGCTACGACCGGCTGGTAGCGGCTGCGAGATCAAGAAACCCGACAGCGACCGGTAGAGCCGTGCACTGTTCAGTAGACAGCATTCGATCCCCGGTTGGATCGAGGATTTTCTCCACTCGGGAACTGGGTGTTCTGTCGTCTTCTTCACCATTGACGCGTAAGTGGCTGAAGTTGTGTCACTTAAAGACTCGGACTAGAAAGACTGAACACGACCCCAGTTGGGGTCTAACGGCCACAAATGCCACATGATGATCATCATCATCATCACCACCACCACATGTCCATCCTTTCCGATTTTCAGTGACGCCACTTAGCAAACGAGGATACCAAGGTCACGTCCGATTAGTCCGTCGAAGATCAAACCCCGGAACCTAACCATTTACCTTACCAAAATAATTACACGTAAAAATATAAAATGAATTATAAGTAATACATTTGTTGAAGCACGGACGTTCTTTTTTCGCGACAGCATGAAGAAGATAACTACTACGTATCTAATAAATGAATAATAAACGTATAGAAAGAAGAGACAGGGACAACATAACAACTCCTAACGTTTAGCATTGCGTGCAGTGCTACCACGAAAGTAGAATAAAATCCTAAATTATTATACGATATTAACAGTTACAGAAAACCAGAATTGTCTACAGGAATGTCATTGTCAATGAATTTGTTACTGGGGTGACTGGCAGGGCACATGTTGCACGATTACGTAAACTCGATGCCAGTTATCGATTTGTTAGCAGTAATTGCGGCTGATACAGTACAGCAATGTAAATTAGTTGTAGCAGTTGAAATACGACAGATCATTTGCATTTATAACGTACGTGGTTTGAAAATATGTTATGCAAATAAAGGCACACAAATTCCTCATTTTCGTCCGCCGATGTCACACAAACAGTTACACCGACGAATGAATTATGTGCATACCTAACGAGACAAGAGTGGCCCGGTATCAAGCTAATTTTGCCACCTGCCTGAAATTGTGCCTGCAGATACGTGCGCACGCTTGCTTATTTTCTTTACTAGCACGAACCCACGTTGACATTTTGAACTTTACATAGTTATAAATGATCGAAATAACCATCCCATACATTTAAATTGCTACTAACAATGCACGTAATTCTTTAATTTTGTCTTTCGATTATTCGTCTCAACAAAAAATCGAGTACTGTCACGATTCAGTCACATATGACAACAGCAGTACGTATGGATAGTCATTCGCATTGTACAACAGAAGAGGAACGAGAATTTCTTTAAAATTCCCTGGAGAAACAGGGCTTGGTTTGCTATAGTATCGGGTAGAAGATTCTCGTTCGGGTTTGTACTATTATGATCTTGTGGAAACACGACAGTGAGACATACTTGATAGGGTGACCAACTTTTCTAAACGAAAATAACGGAGATACTTCTGTCCTTGACCAAAAATAAGGGAGTCTAAGAGATCGGCGGAATTTTGAAAAAAATCGTCGGAATTTTGAAAAAAAAAAATCAAAGCAGTATTTGTAAAAGATAATTATTTATTTACACATCACAAACACTTATATATATTTTGCAGCAAATTTTGCCTCAGTCGGGATGAATAAGGAAAATTCATGGCAACTTTATGCTAGTTGTATTCGTCACACCTTTCCACTTATCATTCATTAAAGAAAAGACTCTCTTGGTGTGAGCATTAGTTCCCGGTGTACTCATAACATAACATGCCAGTATACCAAATTTCTCAAAATTAAAATTATTCGATTGAGCACTTTGCTTTATAACCGTTTGCTGGTCAAATATAAAGCTTCACACTTCGAAAGATACTTCCACATATACTCTTTTTTTCTTTATTGGTGGCCTATTAGCTTCGACCTCGCTGCCCGTCATAAAATCTTGAACAACGATTCATAGTAAGCACCGGCACAGAAAGGAAAGGCCGGCCGCGGTGGCCGAGGGGACTGAGGCGCTACAGTCACGGTCTGCACGGCCACTACGGTCGGGGGTTCGAATCCCACCTCGGGCATGGATATTTGTGCCGTCCTAGTTCGTAAGTAGTTCATAAGTAGTTTGTAAGTTTATGGACTGATGACCCCATAGTTAAGTCCCATAAGCTTAACAAACATTTGAACATTTTTTAGAAAGGAAAGGAAGCTAAGGGGTTTAAAGTCCTGTCGACAGCATTATCATTAGAGACGGAACTCGTGCTTGGATTTACCGGTAAGGATGTGGAAGGAAATCGGCTGAATCCTCTGAAAGGAACCATCCCGATATTTGCCTGGTGTGATTTGAACCACCGTCTTCCGGTATGCGAGTCCAGTGTGTTGCCACTGCGCCATCTCGCTCGGTCCGGCACAGAACGAAGTCACATCTAAGTTTCTAACCACCAAGCGTCGGTCGACCATTTCTAAGGTAGTCGATAGAAATAATGTCAATATATAATCAGTGGTCTCTGCTGCCTTAACGTTTCAACGAATTCTGACAGTGCCAGCAAAATTTAAATGCTTGTAAAATGTATCTTTAAATTCGTAAAAAAAAAAAAAAAAAAAAAAAAAAAAAAAAAAAAAAAAAAAAAAAAAAAAAAAATAGAGAGAGAGAGAGAAGTAAAACACGGGAGCCGGGAGAGTATGGGAAAAATGTGGTCAAATACGGGAGATCTCTACATACTGAGGCTCTTTGCTAACGTCAATTAACGAGAAAACTCTATCTACAACAACGCAGCAATAGAATGTAAGAATTATGGAACACATGATTGATAGTTAACACGGATCAGGTAAAGACATGTTATGCTAAGTTACTCTCTGATTTGGTTGTAGCAGATACTGCTTTGGAAAGTTGCTACTATAGTGGCCGTAGCATTTTTTCAAGGCACAAATATCACTATACCTATACCATGTGACTGTTGGCATAACAACGATTGTGTCCAGCTTTGCTTATGATAATACGGATATAAAGAGGAGTAACGTTATATTTCACGTGTAAGTATTATTAATTGGAAATAGGTACAGTTTTTGAAATCTCCTAAATGTTGTTTATATCTGGCTAACATTTGCCAACAGTAACGTGGTTTTATGTTGCTACCAAATTGCTTCCACGGCTTCTGTATAGTGTACTATTTTCTCTGTTCTATTAGTATCTATTTACAACGCATATTTCACACACAGACAAACATTAATGAACGTCTTAATTTGAAAACATATTCCAGAGATATTTCTCCTCTGTTTTTGACATACCTTGTTATCTTTGGTCGATGGTATGTTTTATGTTATAGACCAAAGATAATATAGACTGCACGTGACGTCGTAATACTGAAGCCACCAGTTTAGTAACGTGACTCGGGGCAGAAAACAGTTTTCATTATTACGGGCAAAGAGAAGTGTAGCTGAAAGTTGCAGTTCATATCCTCTGAACAGGAAAGTAAGTTAAGAATTTAACAATAATTTGTCTTGTCGTATTCTGTACTTTTGTAGTACAGTTAGCGTTATCGCTCCGTAATTTCCAATATTAATGCGACGTCTACAGTTTTTATATGTGTCTAGATGAAACGTACTGAGAGTTTTTTTTCTTTTATTACGAGCAACAGAATTGAAATTTTTAAGCGAATGATAATTTCTTTTTGTACTGCGAGTCTTTTAGTTTGTAGTTTACACGAGTGTAGAACAGGAAATATCAGTTTGACAAGCAGCACTAGTTTTCTTACGAGTCCTCAACAATACATGTGAAATGTTTTGTTACGCTTTTATAAGAAATTAATCGGTTCGTATTCACAATGTTCGACTTTAACGCAATACTACCGTTTATATTTTATGACTTTTTTCACATAGACTTATGCCAAAACGTAAATATAGCAGAATATTGGCAAATTTACATTAAATAATAATTTAGTGAGGGAACATCATCGATGCACTAACGAGATTTGGTTTTATAGGTACAATGACTTCCTCATCTTTAGTTTTGAATAACTTTATTAAAAGCAGATCTGCACCAGAAATGACTTACTTGCAGACATACAAACTCAATCAAGTCCAGCTGAAATAATCTTCCGATCGATAATCACATTCATCAGTTCTAAATCTTTAAAAGATTCAGTGTCTGACACAAACACTGAGGATCTTTAATTCTGTTACTTGTAATAAGAACTGACAAAACTTTTTCATCTGGGCACATGTAAAACGATAATCGCCGCATTAATAATGGTAATATGCAGAAATTTCGGTACAGTTAGTACTTAACGTGTAACTGGAAGTAGTCGTATTGTTAAAATCAACATAAGATTTCACCTGTAAATGAGAAAAACTGTTGTTCAAAATGATGAAAACTCAATTACTTGACTCGTAATAATGATAATATGCAAAAATTACGGTACCGTTAGTACTAAACGTGTAACAGCAATATTAGAAATAGTCGTATTGTTAAAATCAACATAAGATTTCACCTGTAAATGAGAAAAACTATTGTTCAAAATGACGAAAACTCAATTACTTGACTCGGGGAATTTTAGATGTTGGTTTCAAACCACAACACGGCAAAGATAGACACGCGCAGTGCATAATATTATCTTTGGTCTATATTCTAGGTAATGTTCTGTTCCAGCATCTCGACTGCGAGTAATGAAATATTGTCGTTTGAATTTCTGATGCGGTGTGTTTCAAAGTTTTTATGTTGTTTTCCCGGATCAAAGAAGAATCGATATAGATATATCGAGACATCGAAGATTACTCGAAAGTGAATTGGCTGAATACAAACAACTGCGGTGATGGCAACTTACTACAAATAATATATCCAATATCGTTTTTTATGGTGGGATTAGTTTTGTACACTGCAGAAGGAGCTGTATTCATCACTGTAATTGAAGGCCTAATGAAAATAGTCAGTGTAATGGAGAATGCGTGTGATAGTACTATATCGTCGATTCCAGTAACGTGTACGGTACAATACTTGTGATGCTCACGACATTTTTTGTGTTATAAACAATCTTTGAATATCGACGAATGTTGGGTAAACTGGATTATTCTGTAACTAACTGTATAGCAGATTTTGCGTTACTGGAAGAGTTATACTAATTGTAATTAGAATATAAAAGCGTAATGTATTCTTTTTAGGTGCGGCATTTCTCTGATTGTAATTGATTTTTCAGTTATAAGAGATTCGAAGATAATTGTCGTATTACGGTGATAAAAATGTTTGTTAAGCTTATGGGACTTAACTACAGGGTCATCAGTCCCTAAACTTACAAACTACTTATGAACTACTTACGAACTAGGACGGCACAAATATCCATGCCTGAGGGGGGATTCGAACCCCCGACCGTAGTGGCCGTGCTGACCGTGACTGGAGCGCCTCAGTCACCTCGGCCACCGCGGCCGGCTATTACGGTGATAAGTGACCTATTATTACTATCTTGATTTCCGGTTTTAAATGGATTTGGCGTACACCGCAATTGTTATTTTTAACGTTATTGACGGTGTGCGTTTGTGTTTGCTAACCGGACAAGGGTACATCGAGAACCTGTCAAACATAGAGCAGGAACATCATTAATTATTTACTCCATGGTCGGCACGAGAAAGGAATCCCATCGGTCTATACGCTTGTATTTGCTCTGGCCGCTGCCAACATCTGAACATTCGACACTAAGCCATGACTTCGCTGGAAACAGGCTCTGAAATGACAACCAATAGGGTAAGGTGGTGCAAATTCGATATAGGTCAATTCCGATCAACATAATTTGTCAGTCTCGTAGTGTTGGTAGCACATGCCTTTGTGCGGCGTTGTAGTGTAGCAGGTTTCTACAGCTCCTCCTGTCTTTTCCAAGAATACACCACTTTGCGCTACGGAGATATAAATTTTTTCCTGTTAAGAGGTACGTGGAGCAATGTCGTCGAGCGCGCTCTTATAAATTATCTAGTTTCCACGCGATTGCAAATTCTATATTATGCAATGTTTGTTACCTAAGAAGTATGCGTTGGTGCCCAAGAGAAAAAGTGCTTCTTATGTGGAAGAAGCCAGTGATCAAAATTTAACGAGGAAGTGATCATAATTGTACCTAGTGTGGTACATTTTCGATCGATTTTTCACACTTGTGTAACCTTTTTTTGTGTTTATACCAACATTTTTAATGGTCTAGTATAACATATTCGTTAAACATCCAAGAACAAATGCCATAGTTAAAATTATCTCTTTTCTCAACATATTTCCAGTACGAACAACATTTGTTCGAAATGATCGGAATTGTACCACCTTACCCTAGCCGTTTCTTGTCATCTTCTTGTCGATATCTATACTGATAGGAAGTGTAACTTTTTGTAAATACACCGCCTCGATTTGGTTAAATAGTACAATTTGAAACGTGTCCATAAAAAATTATTTTGTAAGAAAATGTCCAATATTGTGCCTCCTGTTTTGTATCGAGTAACTTGCTTGCAAGAAAATGTATAATATCGCTTCTACTGTATGTATCGATATGTGTCCTTTATGAAGTTTCATTTTTGGCAAAGATCATGTATTGCATAGCATTGTAGCTCGCACTGAGAGAGAGTAGGCTACTAGTGGTTCAGCTCGCTTAGAGAGCGGTTGGGTTGTGTGTATGGCTCCGATGTATAGCAGAGGCTGCTTTGCCAGCAAGTCAGAAGTTGTATTATGTAGGTAATGTAATGCTGATTATTAATAATAAGTAACTTAAACTTTCTCTCATGTTTCATTTACGTAGTTAGAAAATTAACCTACTTCCTTCATTTGATAATTAATTATTAGTGGATTTAATGTGCAGTATTGATGTGAATAATATTGTTGAACGGATTTCATTATTGGTGCCATAGTAAATGATAGTTAATTGACTATGATACTAAATTGATACTAAATTTCAATAATTAGAAACTGATCTGCATAAAATTCTCACAGTCAAGCATTAAGAAAGAGATTTGTGTGGTTTTTTTTTTTTTTATTTTTTTTTTAAGTTTAAGCTACTTATTATTAATAATCAGCATTACATTACCTACATAATACAACTTCTGACTTGCTGGAAAAGCAGCCTCTGCTATACATCGGAGCCATACACACAACCCAACCGCTCTCTAAGCGAGCTGAACCACTAGTAGCCTACTCTCTCTCAGTGCGAGCTACAATGCTATGCAATACATGATCTTTGCCAAAAATGAAACTTCATAAAGGACACATATCGATACATACAGTAGAAGCGATATTATACATTTTCTTGCAAGCAAGTTACTCGATACAAAACAGGAGGCACAATATTGGACATTTTCTTACAAAATAATTTTTATGGACAACAAAACAACTGTGACATGTAGCCTTTTGAAACAGACACTGACTATACTCAAAAATTTTGACTGCGAGAAAGATATTAAAAAAAAAAAACCACAAATCTCTTTCTTAATGCTTGACTGTGAGAATTTTATACAGATCAGTTTCTAATTATTGAAATTTAGTATCAATTTAGTATCATAGTCAATTAACTATCATTTACTATGGCACCAATAATGAAATCCGTTCAACAATATTATTCACATCAATACTGCACTTTAAATCCACTAATAATTAATTATCAAATGAAGGAAGTAGGTTAATTTTCTAACTACGTAAATGAAACATGAGAGAAAGTTTAAGTTACTTATTATTAATAATCAGCATTACATTACCTACATAATACAACTTCTGACTTGCTGGCAAAGCAGCCTCTGCTCTACATCGGAGCCATACACACAACCCAACCGCTCTCTAAGCGAGCTGAACCACTAGTAGCCTACTCTCTCTCAGTGCGAGCTACAATGCTATGCAATACATGATCTTTGCCAAAGATGAAACTTCATAAAGGACACATATCGATACATACAGTAGAAGCGATATTATACATTTTCTTGCAAGCAAGTTACTCGATACAAAACAGGAGGCACAATATTGGGCATTTTCTTACAAAATAATTTTTTATGGACACGTTTCAAATTGTAACGCTCTTTCTTATTGGCCGCGGTAAGGCGACTCATGATTGGCTGCTCTGCCGTTCCTATAATCTAGCGGACGCCAGCTCTAGCCGCTGACGCATAAAATTCAGTTTTACCTCGTATTACAAAATAGAACATACTTTTGGGAGTAAAAATATCCCTTAATATGGCAACTAAAGGCTCAAAAGTGTATTGGAGACTGGTGCTCGGTTTCGATGTGAAGCCACTGCCACAATCGTATAAGCACAAGAAGTGATAAAAAAGTTGAATAATCATCTAAATACATTAGTAGCCTTTTGTAGAACTGATTAAATCAGTTGTTGGATACACTGATCACCTTTCAGTAGAACAATATAAAACACGTTTTTTTTTCTTCCTTTCTTTTAATACGCTCTGACTTATGTGGGTAATGTAAAAATGGCCTGTAGCATGTGCCATTTAGCATGAGGCAGTTGTCATCTCTTTTCGCAAACAAAATCGCCCACGCTGTGCTTATACCGTAGCTACGGTTTCTTTGACTCGTCCAGCTTGAAAGAAATGCATTCACCTAAGCCGAAGCGGCACGGCGCTTTGAGGCGCTATGCTACATGCGCGAGGCCGTTCCCCGTCGGGGGTTCGGATCCTCCCCCCTCGGGCATAGATGTTTGTACCGTCTTTATACCATATAACAAACAATACACCTAGTTTATATCCTATAAAAGAAAAGAAAAAAACTGACACATTGCAGATTGACAAATAACAAAAAATTAGGGGTAACGATTCGAATCTCGCCAGTCTTTGGTGAATTTTTAAAAAATTTTCTTTCATTTTTCCCACTGCAATTAAATACCTACGCCACGAAAATTGGAAAGTTATCATTTACAATTTGCGACGAAAATGTACTTCTCTTTTTTACTCTTAATTTTTCGATATTTTATTAAAGCTGCTTAACCCTTTCATTTCCAGTTTTGTTCATGGACGACAACGTATTAACAGTTGATGTATACCGTATTTCATGCAGCAATCCTTGAAGTGGCATTTTTGATGATGAACAGCCTGCTACTAGTATGATATTTTGTCGCTTGGTACGACGTGTAGCCATTTCTGAGGCATTAACTTGTCCATTTTGGAGGTTGTGTTGCGTTGACGACAGTACGTGGCTGCGAGTGTAAGCGTGAGAATGGTTACTTTTATTACAGCAGTGAATTGTCGCGTCTTTGGTGCTGTGGCGAAGATCATGCTAGCATTATTGATCTGGCAGTGTTAACTATCAACAAAATAACGTCAAAGTAATAAAAATCCTCGATACAAATTCTGTGTAGTGCGTGAAATACATGACATAAAAATCAATAGTTAGACCAAAAATTTTAAGACACATATTTTGATATTTACTGAACTGTATTAATACAGAAACAAAGAATTTTAATTTTTCCAAAGCTGATTTTATAATGTAGGACTGAAAGGGTTAGTAATGATGGTTTCAGTTTAAAGACATTGGAAGTAATATATATTTAGAGTATGCACTTCACAATTATTTCACGAAAGTTGCCTTCGCTTTTCGCTTTGTGAAAATGGTGTAGTATTACACCAGAAAGGTAATTCGTGACGCTTAATTAATTGTAATCGTTATTAACAGCCTTTTCAAATATTGAAAATCAAAAATAAACAAAAGACGTAATTTTATAAAAAAGATAAGGCCTAGATATGTGTGAATTAACAAATATTTTATGAATTTTTGTTGAAATGATGTAGGTATTTCACCACATATAAGAAAACAAAAGAAAGGTATAGGAGAATTTGATCTATCGATCCTGTAATTTCTTGATTATTAAGTCATGAAAGGCCCTAAAAACTTTAAAGTCTAATTTTTTGAGAAATTTTGGGAATTGTACGAATGGCTTGGCTTATTGACTTCTTTACGCCTTTATCGTGAATATAATAACAATTACAAATATCCGATACCCATGTGAACTCTTTGTTAATAAGGACAATAAAAAGGAATGAGGCATAGAATCGTCACATACGTTTCAATTTAATTATTTCATTTATATTTGTCATGTTCCGCAATATAAAACTAAGGAGAAAGTCTCCATGGTCGTGGAACGAGTCAATAAATCAAATTGTAACAAAAGAGTAATAGATAAAGTGAAACGCTTAACAATCCTATGCTCACGAAAGGCCTAAGAATAAGTCAAAAGAAATTATAAAGCAACACAGAAATTAGCTTATTTTTTAATTTTTCTAGGAATTACTTGAGAGAATAGAAAGAGTGAGCCATGAGGAAAACTTTCAGTTTAACCTTGAAAGTCCAAGGATTACTACTAAGCATTTTGAATTCTTATAGCAGTTTATTAAAAATGGATGCGGCAGAGAATACTGCATATCTTTCTGAACAGGGGTCAAGGAGTTGTGATACAGATTCGATTAAGTGAGTAAAAGCTGCTAACCCCTGGGAAGAGCCAAATATTATTAACAACAAAGGTAATATGCAATAACAGGCCAGTGTCGGAATTCCCAGGCCACTGAACAAGGTGTCAATAAGTAGTACGCGAACTTACCTCTCACTTAGCTCGAATCGCCCATTTCTGCTTCTAGTATACAATGTAGACGTAAATTTACGAAGCCGCGGTAGAATGCCCGAGCGCTCTAAGGCGCCTTGCTGCGGAGCGCACTGTTGCTCCCCATCGGAGGTTCGAGTCCTTCCTCGGGCATGTGTGTGTGTGTGTGTGTGTGTGTGTGTGTGTGTGTGTGTGTTAGTTTGAGTAATTTGCAAGGGACTGGTAATCATTAACAAGGGGAGACCGCCAATTGTGAAATTCAGATTCGATTCGTACTGCGCATAATGAAAGCTCATGGCCAAAGGTGTAATTTGGCAAAGCACCAAGATGCACTTCTCAGCCGTTGTCGAGAAAATCGACAATTAAAAAAAGCCGTTGCGGTGAAACACTCTCTACGATCTCTACGATTAGTAATATTGTACAGAAGCGTAGCGTAGCGGTAAGCGCTCGGGTTCGTAATCCGAAGGTCGCCGGATCGAATCTCGCGGCATGGAACTTTCTTTTATTATTTGTTTTTTGTAATTCATATGTATACACACACACACACACACACACACACACACACACACACACACACACACACATCGCCAGTTTTTCCACGACAAACGACTTTCAAACAACTTATTATATGCAACTGGCGACTTCGAACATCATTATGTTTTCCGCAAACAAAGTTGTATTTCACAAATGTTATTGTCTTTATAATGTATAGTTAACGGAAGAAGTATAAACGATATTCCGAAACGAATACGTATAGTGTAAGTCAAACCTGACGAGCGATAGAACAATTTTTCAGAATGTCAATCAGATGTGTTTACTAACAGATAATTTAAAAAAAAAAACAATTGTTCTTGTAAAAACGTATCTTTTATCAGATGTGCTCGATGTCGTGCTGTTTTCTGCTTTCCATATTTCTATGACAACTATCACTCTCGTTCGTGCAATATATATATATGTGTGTGTGTGTGTGTTTGAATTACAAAAAGAAAAAAAAATGAATAAAATAAGACGTTGCTTGCCACGATATTTGATCCGGCGACCTTCGGATTACCAACCCGAGCGCTTACCGCTGCGCCACGCCGCTGGTGAAAATTATTAATCGTAAAGAGTATTTCACCGCAACGGTTCTTTTTTTAATTGTCTATTTGCTCGACAACGGCTGAGAAGTGCATCTTGGTGCTTTGCCGAATTACACCTCTGGCCATGAGCTTTTATTATGCGCAGTATGAATCAATTGGCGGCCTCCCCTTGTAAGACCCATTGATTTACAAACATTAGAATATTTTGAAACTTAAGAAGTAGTACTGAGAGCATGGAAGTCGAAAGACTGTAAAGAACAGGAGTTGGCTCATGTTGGACTGTGAAGGCATCAGCCAGTGACGAGAAAGCGCCCCATCGGACGGGTGCGTTCGTCCATTAGGTGGGGTGGTTGGAAGCAGGCGGGGGAGTGGGGGTCGGTTTCGCCCCCGCCGATTTGGCGCTCGGCGCGCTCGCTCTAGTTAGTGGCTCCCCAATCAATTATCGACATAAATTATTCATGACGCGCCGGGCCCCCATCGAACTGCGCCTAAACACCAAACAACGGGCAATCATCCCTTCAAACAGGCCGGCCGCACCCAGCTTCCGGTCTAAGCCGCAGGCGCTCGACGGCCACTGTTCCGCTTCGGTTACACTCTCGCCAAGTGCGCCTTCCGGGATTAGAGAAAGTTCAGGCGTGCGAGCGCGGCCGCCCCACGCTGCCTGTTCTGGACGAGGGTCGGCTGTGGCCACTGCACTGCGCGTTTTATAACAGTCTGCGACAGAAGAAAGGCAGTCACGTAGCTGCGTAAAGAAAATGAGAGTACCATCCCTTTCGAAAGAATTTTGCAGTCTGCATCCGAAAATGATTTTCAGTCATCAGATCATGTCACTCGACTACTCCATCAAATACTTGGACCTAACTCTCACCTTATCCAACAATCACATCACATTTGCGATTTACAGGAAGGCCACAACCAGTGACGCTGTCATCCATTCAACAATCTGTCATCCGTACAGTCATAAAGTAAGCTTTTTCTCGTCCATGATCGACCGCCAGCCGCGGTGGCCGAGGGGACTGAGGCCCTTCAGTCACGGTCTGCACGGCCACTACGGTCGGGGGTTCGAATCCCCCCCTCGGGCATGGATATTTGTGCCGTCCTTAGTTGTAGGTAGTTCATAAGTAGTTTGTAAGTTTAGGGACTGATGACCCCGTAATTAAGTCCCTTAAGCTTAACTAACATTTGAACATGATCGACCGCTTATGCGACCTCCTTTTAAACAGTGAAACAGTTGAGTAAGAATTAGCTTACCTGAGGCACATTGCTAGAACCAACGGATACCAGGCCAGCCTGGTTGACCGATTGTACAGCAGAAAAAACTCTAAAAATAACACCTCCCTGCTTCCTAGCACCATCGCTACTGAATCCATCTATGTCTCCTTACCGTTCATAGGAAATCTCTCTTAAAGACTCGCCGAACTCATAAAAATAGCCTTCACGATCAATGACAAGATCCAGTATAGCTTTCACCATAGTGAACAGCTAGTTAAAGACTTCATTAGCCATTCAAGCGTCTACAAAATACAATGTTTCCAGTGCCCCTTATCATATATTGGCCAAACTGCACTAGTGTTCAAAACTAGGTTCCAAGAACATCTTTTAACTAAGAAAGGCGCTGCCAAAAATAATTCGGCCTTTTACGAGCATCTCAAAAGAACCAAAAACATTCAGCCCCCCCTAGACAAATTGCAAGTTCTTCACATCGCCCCCAAAGGAAAAAAATCTCTCACTTCTTGAAGAATTAGAAATCACTAAGTTTGTGAAACGGTCCCCGGAACACAGTCTCAACGAACAGCTCATTACAAAAAACCAAACTTTTTACGACATCATGTTATCCATCTTTTTCCAAAATGACCCCCCCTTCTGACAATTCACATCTTTCTTACGCCCCACCCCCAGGCCTCTAATAATTTCGTTTTCATCCATTTATTATTGTTTCATACCAACATGTATCATTTCAGAAGATTCATTCCCCCACGTCACAAACATCTCTGACAATATGAAGCTACCGCTTGGCAAGCCGCTCATTCTCCCAGGCGTAACTCTGCCCATACCGCTTTGCTTAAGGGTCGCATATTAACAATACTACCAGTTGTAAACGTGGACCTGCCGCGACAGCGACTCCTCTGCTGCTATGGTGAGTCTATCATATAAAAAGCATTCCATTAATTTCCATACCGTACTCCTTTAGTCCCTAGGTATTCTAGTTTAAATAACCCTTACGTACTTTGCAGGGGCCCAATGACAACACAAATTGTTAAGCTACCTCCACCACAGCTATAGATACTTCTGTGGTTCCATCTCCGCTCAAGTAAGTCTGAATTTTCAAAATTTACTCACCTTAGCCACATTAGATTCGCTGCCCGCCAGGTACACGGACTGTAACAAAACATTTGTCTTTTTCCAGTCTGACGATGAGCTAACAGCGCGAAACGTGTAATTGGAGAATAAAAATATTGCAACAGAGACTGAGAATTATTTAGCTATTATTTTTCTCTGAAATGACATTATTGGGAGAGGTACTTATCACTGAACATCTTCAATATAGTCGCCCCTGTCATTTACGACCTTTGAAAAATATCCGGATGGTGTTGTGTTTCTTCCGCTCAATTCTGTTTAACCCCGTATTGAGCGAACTATGGCACAACTAGTGTCATCTCTGGTGTTACACCAGATGCCTCACAGCAATGCCACAGTTTAACATACACAGTCAAGACACTCTTTCTGATGTTTCAATAATGTTCAAATGTTTGTAATTCTTGGACCAAACTACGCTGGTCATCATTCTCCAAGACTTACAGATTACGTAAACCAAGTTAAGCTAACCTAAGAACAACACACACACACACATATGCCCAAGGGAGAACTCTAACCTCCGACGGGGAAGGACATTGATTTTGTGATTCTTCTTGTTTCTCCCGGCGTATTTGTTGCCGGAACAGTCCACGGGTGTGCTGCTGGTTCATATTATCCAACGAGCACTATGGATCAGTAGTACACCCGTGGACAGTTCGAGTGACATTTACTTTTATCACGAGCAGTGCTTTAGTTGGGGCGGTACGGCGTACCACCTAAAAATTCAAACTCACTATCAGTATACCGGCTAAAATTCTTTCTTAAATCTGTAAAAAAATAGACGAACTGTAAATTGTCGAATGGATTTCGTAAAGAGAAACTGGAAAGATTTAGGTTCGTTCGAGTAGCTATCCTAACCGTCGAAGTGTTCAAATTGCACTTTCGCATAATTCCAATGGAATCTGACTGGCGGTCAAATGTTCGAATTAGTCAATGGAGAGTTCCGACTAGTCTGAACCGAGACAGAGAAAATGCTTCTTACCAACTCCCTGCGCTTAAGAACCTTGATCCAAAGAGACAAGCCACTACATCGCGAAGTCTTTTGTATGCAATATAGTTGCCTATTCCTTGAAGAAAATAAGTGCGAAATTCCGGCAATTCTTTTAAAAATCCAAGGGACACTACATCGCAATATTTTGACTTAATTTTAATTGATTGTATAAGGAAACCGTGCACGAAGTACTTATGTTTTCATGCTTAGCATGACACGTTTTGAGAACGATTCACTGTCGAATAAAATATTTACCGTAAATATTAGATTAACCGTATTTTTCACATTGTAGTCAGTTTAAGATTATAAAATAGGGTAGCACTAGTAGGAAAATAGAATCGAATTTTAATGTCTTTGACCAATGCTTCTTCAATCGGCTGGATGTGTACGTGTTCGACCTTTGGTAACGCTGCGGTAAACGCTTCGTTCCGTCTTTAAAAGTTGTAAGGAGTTCCGTTGTCCGAATTTTATAGTGGTTTTCGTGTGATATAAGTCTACTTTTAACTCCCGGCAGCAACACGCACTCTTATTGTCTTCTGGAACGCCACTGCGGATTAATTATGAGAAGATGTCGTTGTCCAAAACCGATGGGTGTATCCTCATCTGCACTAAACCCTCGAATACAATAAAAATAAGTTTCAAATCTGTAAATTATTGCTATATTTTGTTAGTGTATTCATATTCCTAAATCTTTACTTTCTTGGTTTTCTAAAAAGGTCCATTTGACTCATTTCATGAAGAATGAACAGAGAACCGCCTAAAATGTTTTTCCAACTAAAGCACTTACTTGTAGAACTGTTTTCGAGTGGTACTGCGGCTCTCGCTTCAAGGAGTATCGTGTAATTCGGACAAATATCACATATTCGTACAAAACGGTAAAGTACTTTGGACAAGTTACGCTGTAGATGTCTATTTTGATTGACAAAAATTACTTTACTATTTTCTGCGAGAATTTCTTGATGTTAAAGGATGTGCTTATGCAGGAATCTAAGAGTAAAAAATTCTTGCTAGTGAACAAGCAGCCTAATATATTTGTAGAAAAGGGCGAAGTACTTCTGATAAACGAGACTGTAGATATCATCACTGCTTGTTCACTAGCAACAATTTAATTTTACTCTTAGGTTCCTGCCTAACCACATCCTTTAAAATCAAGACATTTTCGTAGAAAATAGTAAAATACTTTTGTCAATTCGAATAGACATCTACAGTCGAAGTTATCAAAAGTACTTCGCCCTTTTGTACAAATATATTAGGCCTTATTATACGTTACGCCTCAGGCGAGAGCCGTGATACCACTCGAAAACGGTTCTACGAATAAAGGCACGTATTTTTTGTTATACGCTGCGACAGCTGCACTCCAAGCGGCCGGCAGGCTACATTTCTGAATACGATATTGGATAAGTGCGATTATGTTGATTTTAACGTACCTTTCACATTATTGAACGTTGTACAGAATAGGATGTTAGTGAATAATTTCATTTTCTGTTAGGAATAAAAAATTGCTACGAAACACCAGAAGACTTGCCGTTTGACAGAAAGACGTCGCTTTTCTACTCAGGAACGTTATGGTAATTTCACTAAAATCGGTGTGGGAGGAACGTTGGAAACGGATATATTCTGGTGTTTGGGAGGGTGTCGTCTTTAACTGACAGTAATAGCATACAGGATGACTTAGACAAAATTTTTATTTGATCTGAAGAATGGCAGCCAGCTCTCAATGTGGAAAAATGTAAGGTGATGCGCATGAGAAGCAAAAACAATCCCATAATGTTCGAATACAGCGTTAGTAATGAGCCTCTTGATGCTGTCGCGTCGTTCAAATATCTAGGCGTAACATAGCAGAGCGATATGAAATGGAACGAACATGTAAGGACAGTTGTGAGTAAGGCGGACAGCCGACTTCGGTTTATTGGAAGAATTTTGGGAAGATGTACTTCATCTGTAAAGGAGACCGCGTATAAAACGCTTGTACGACCACGTCTTGAGTATTGTTGAAGTGTTTGAGACCCGCAGCAGATCAGTTTAAAGGAAGAGATAGAAACAGTTCAGAGGCGAGCAGCTAGGTTTGTTTCTGGTAGGTTCGACCAATGCGCGAGTGTCACGGAAATGCTCCGGCAACTCAGTTGGTGATCGCTGGAGGAAAGACTACGTTGTTTTAGTGAATTTCTGTTGAGGAGATTTAGAGGGCCGGAATTTGAAGCTGAGTGTAGTACGATCTTGCTGCCGCTGACTTATATTTCGCGTAGTGATCACAAAGACAAGATAAGAGGAAATAAGGCCTGGAACGGAGGCATATAGGTATTCTATTTTTTCTCGTTCTATTTGGTAGTGGAATAGGAAAGGAAATGCCTAGTAGTAGTGCAGTGTAACTCTCCACCACGCACCTTACGGTGGATTGTGGAGTATGTATGTAGATGTAGATGTAACTGCAGTTAACTTATTTAACGAGCGAAATCTGCCTCCACAACTGTAGCTGAAGGAAAAACGTCGCATACGTGGCAATAAAACGGTAACAATCAAATGATTCCTAACAAAGAAGGAACCATTTCCTCAATTGTTGCTTCAGCTGAACCACAAACAGCAAGAATCTTCAAAACACTGGCTTTTAAAACTGCAGTAATTACACTGAAAAGCATATGCAGGTACAAGCAAAACAAATTAAGTATAAAAATTTGCGAAACAGTAGACTCCATACCGAATTGATACCCATAACAAACTGTCTGTCGCAGTAAGAACACATCATTTAGAAATTTTTGTTTCTCTTATGTTTTTTATTCTAATTACTATCAGCGGAATAAGCTGCTAATATACATATATTCGTAAGTATTTATTCACTAATAACTTGTTCTTTAGATCACTGAATCAGAGAAATTCGACTGTTTTTACATTAATTTCCTTATTATGCATGTCTCTTGATAATTTACTAATGCTTCTAACGGAAATTGTCATTTGGTAACAACTTTCACAGCGGGCAAGACTGTGGTAGTAGTTTCCCATTGGCAAAGAGATTGTAATCACACGTACTCATATCAGGTTATTATAGAGAATATCCCACAAACTCCCGCTGCCTGCGGTGCAAGACGTTCTGGACAGCAGCAACAGTGTGGCATCGTGCATATGTCACGTAGATCAATGGGGTGCTGTTCCACGAAATGTAGCTTTCTACTGAGCGCGTGTATTCAGATGTTCAAATTTTTGTAAACCTAGGAGACCAAACGGCTGACGCTATCGGTCGCTTGACTTAACAAACTACTTTAACTTATGTAAAGGAAAACACACACACACACCTGCGACGGAAGCAGCCTGCAGTCCCTAACGTGGCGTCTTAGACTCGCGGCCATTCTGAAGCGGCCTCAACTCTTTTCAGTACAACGGTAAAATACTTATAGTGTTAGCACCGGTTTTTATTCGTACTGTTTCTGATGTCTCCAGTTCCAAGGGAATGTTGTAACCAATATGTGAATGTTTTCGGTTAATCGTATTGCTTTGCAACACTGGAATGCACGTGATAAAAGGACTTTTTCTTCAAACTAAGAAAAATATATGTAAAACAGGCTATAGCACATTACAGGAATTCACCCTCCAAATATTTGTATTAGTCTTGGAGGTTGATGAGCAATAAATAATCTTGATTATTTGCAGTCGATAATGAAGATTAAACAAAAAGCCTATTAGAGAAGTTTATCTATCAGTATTAATAGAACAGATTAGATATATTACGGCAGTTAAAACACAGTTTCGAAATATTGTTTCACATATTGTATTTCATCGTACCCTGCTGATCATCGAGAACACAACTCCATGAATGACCTGAAACATCACAGCCGAATTCATTTAGGAGGAAACATGTTCTGCTAAGAGTTTTGAAGTGTGGAGATGACGAAACAGTAGTGTTTGTTGCCCACATTGTTCGCGATCTGCTACCGCCATTGTTGGCTGTGATTACTTCTATACTCCTGGGCAATCAATCGTAGAGGCTCTGGTGTTGTTGTTGGGGTTCAATAGACCATGTCACTTTCACATATGGCTAAAGTTGATCGGGTAAGCAGAAAGTGTGTGTTTATGCCGGGCCAGATCTTTCCGCGTGGAGTACCCGAGTAGCCGAGCGCTCTAAGGTGCCTTGCTGCGGACCACGCGTCGAAGTTCCGACTCATCTCTCGAGCATGGGTGTGTGTGTGTTGTTTTTAGCATAAGTGCTTTGTAAGCCTACAGACTGATAATCTCAGCAGTTAAGTCCCTTATATTTACAAACATTTTAACATTTGCCATATCTTCCGCAAGAGACCTGTAAAACAGAAGGCCAAGACAGAAATGTAATCCTAACACTGTGACACGTTTATTCAAGCATTATGCTGTTGCAATTTGCCGCCGACAAAATGCGAATGTGTGAGAGGAATAGGCACGGCGTAAGCCTACAGCGGGCTACAAATTCGCTATACCCCATAAGTTTTTGTAATGACAAAATTCGTCCAGTTTAGGTATGTTTGGAAACGTGACTTGAAAAGTTTAAGATTTAAACAAATATAACTCCTAAAATAATTTCAGTAAACATACGGATTTAGAGTTACCATAAATTTTTAAAGGTATTTAAATGTTGTGTACCGATACTTTATTCTGTAGAAAACAAATCATAATTACAACTAAATTTGAAATTTAACTTGCTCTAAACTTCTCTTGTGCAAACTCTTTCACTCGATCTGCGTAATTTGTCTCCCTGCAAACTAATCGTTAGTTGATATTGTTGCAAGATCACTTAAACGAATTTCATTCACTATTAGAGAATGTGAACAGTTAACGACTTACATTAAACATAGCACATAATTTTTAACCTTTAAGAAACAATCCATAAAAGAAAAAGATGAAAGAAAGAAGTTGAACGCTTACTTCTATTACATTATTAATGCAGTAGAACTGCGGCATTCGGCATCGCGTTAAAATTCGTGACTTCTACGCACACTACCTGTATTCACGACCAGACATTATGTAGATACACTACTGAATGTATCTTAGAAATGATATCGTAAAATTACACGTACTTCATGACATATCACATAAACAATGAGTTTCATGCAAAACCATTCCATCACGTAGAATTGCAGTTTAATTTATTACTGCTTTATTACTAACTCTGTTTGCAACACATTTCGCAATTTCGTAATTGCATATAACTGTAAAATTATCTTATTGTTGAACACACTTTCAAGGAGATATGACGTTATAAGGATTGACTTTCGTAAAAATGAAACTACAGGTCGAATTCGCTAAAGACACAGGTAATAATAATAATAATTTCGTGTGGCTCAGTGGCCTGGTGCAAGTCTTTCAATTGGCAGTGGCGTAGCTAAGTAGTTTGGCACCCGGTGCGGTGATCCAACTTGTCACCCCCCCCCCCCCCCCCCAACACCACTCTCGCCAACCTTAGAAAGAATGGAAAAAAATTTCAAGGAGGGAGGAATAAATTTTTGATACACATAATGAAATGAGCAAAATAGAAAGTTAATTAGTTTGTAAACAATCTGTATGAAAGGAAATAAAACTAGTTTTTATAAATAACATAGTTTAATCGATTATTAATCAAGCAGAAAAAATAGTTAAAGATTGTCTTAATGACTGGTGACTTTCACATGCAGTTTACCTCACCCGTCTAACTTTCTCTGCAGAAAATTTTGAAATTGCATAGTCAAAGTCAGTAGCTTTAGCCACACTATTTTCAGTTGACAAAATTGCCAAATTAGAGAGTCTTGCTTGGCTCATAGTAGAGCTAAGGTAATACTTATTGAGTCTCAGCTTTGAGAAACTTCTCTCACAGATCGCTACCGAAACACACGAAGTTAAGAAAAATCTTAATGCAAAAGTGAGGTTCGGAACAGATTCAGAAATTTCATATTCAATAACAAACTGTAAAACTCTTAAACATGTCCATCCAAGAGATTCTTCTTTTGGGACATTAGCAGCCTGCAGAAATCTTCGCAGCCGTAGAATTTCTGCGAGGATATCTTCAGAAATTTCATCGTAATTGTCAAATAAACATTTTATAATCATGGGAAGTTCCTTTTCTGAATCGGATTTCTGGGCTCTAAAATAGCAAAATGTTCTGATATACACTCCATGTTTTTTGCAACGTGTATCAATTTCTTGTTGGAACTGTCGATGCACTCTAATATAGACCTTCTCAGTTCCTGGTGCAAAGTCAGCGTCTCGTCTGCAAGCATATTGATTTACAGCAAACACTTCTTAGTTGTCTTTAGATTTTTAGTCGAATATTGCTTGAAAGAGCAATCTTACTAAATGCAATAAGTTAGTAATCAGTTGTCTATGCTTTTATACATTTTTTACGGAAGTCAGATATTCATGAACAGCAAGCAGTAAGGAGATTTGTCCTAGCCGGCCGCAGTGGCTGAGCGGTCTGCGACGCGCCAGTCACGTTCTGCACGGCCACTACGGTCGGGGGTTCGATTTCCCCTCGGGCATAGATATTTGTGCCGTCCTTAGTATTAGCTAGTTCATAAGTAGTATGTAAGCTTAGATCTGATGACCCCGTAGTTAAGTCCCATAAGCTCTACAAACATTTGAACATTTTGTTCTATTTGACGTCACAATTGCAACAAATAATAAACTCATATGGTATTTTTGTAATATTCTACGATTTCTTTTACACACTATACCAGAGCTTTCCAAACTCTTCCTAGTCGCGACAGTTTTACAAGAAACACACTGATTTTAATTAGAAAGATTTATCTACATAAATGATTCTTTGAAGTAATATTAATTTTCATGATTCACTTGTACTTAATGTGCACACTGAACGAACTGAAGCATGTTTAGTATTTTTTGCACAATGTTCTGTCTTATTTTATCTTAAGATTTTGCTGTTGTTGCGACATCCTTAGTGGCACTACGCGACACCCCTGTGTGTCGTGGCATCCAGCTCGGGAAGCTCTGTAGTGAACATTATAACGTACCACATTGATAGCCACGGCGGAAAACTGTTCTGGTTTTATGCTAGACCAGTTCATGCACGTTTGACCACTTGAACATCCTAGCACAAAGTAAATTCGTGATATATAATTAATACGAAAAAGGGACACAGTGACCGTTTCCACTCTAAAAGTGGCAGCAACATCTGAATAAGTATCGTAATCACGTTTAAAACTGGGAGAAACATCTGATTCTCAAAAAATCACTAAAAAAAAAAAAAAAAAAATCTGGTATTTGGCATCAGCAGAAAAGAAACCCCTTGTTATCTACCTTACAACTATGGGAAGAAAAAGTTGTGTTAAAAAATTCATAAATAATTCCATTTACTTACGTGCAAATGAATAAATATTTCATTCGATCATCTGATTATTGCGGAAGAAAACTCAGGCGTCCGGTCACTCACGATAATAGACGAAGAATGGCAAAAGCTCCGTAGGTTCAAACCATTAACAATGGTACATTAGCGTAATAAAATAAATAAATAAACCTCTGGCAAGTTTTATCGCCCCCTTGGAGTTGGTACCCGGTGCGGACCGCCCCCCCCCGCACCCCCCCCCCCCTAGCTACACTACTATCAATTGGACACCACTTCAGCGACTTGCGTGTCCCTAACCTACCCATTACCCAAACGGTAAAGGGGATTTACAGCTTAACGTGGAATCCGAACCACGTGTCGTTTCTGGCGACTCCTCACATTGCTGAACGGTGAAGGATGGGTTAAAACGCAGAAATCCGTAAACGGTAAATCAGCTCGCGCTTCCATCTCCGCACGGGTGTCATTATTTCTCCACAGTGGCGCAGCCACAGAGAGGGGACTAATGAGGCTGGAGCTCCCCCCCCCCCCAGCATCTCCCAATGATTTTTTAAATTACTTTTTTACTGTTTTAATCTTTTATTTTTTAAACAGGTCGGGGCCGGAAATTTGAAACGGTACACAAATAATCACAATGTAACCATAATTTGCTAAGCACAAGTAAACGTGACAATTGGTCGCCAACATGACGCCGCCACTGAGAACGTGTGCTTCTGTTACTGTGAATGGTTTTAATGCCGCCGTGACAAGCTTTGATGCTGCCTCTATTGTTCCTGGTATGCTGAAGTTACAAGCCGATTGATCATATGCGGCGACGCGCTACTTAGCAGGTCAGCGGCGCCACTGACAAGTGGAATCTTATGAACAACGACAGTGTTATTTTAGTTCAGTTTTTACACATAGAGCCTCATGTTAATTAAACTGTAAAGACCTTTCTCTTTGGCTAGTAACATATTCTCTTTGGTTAGTAACACAGAAGCTGCAGAATTATTTTACGAGCTGATTATATACACTCCATTTCCACCAAGTTGCTCCTCTTTCAAATTAATATGAGCCTACTCATTTTACTTCTTGTGTAATTTATTCATAGTATAATTCTTTAAATTATAAAAAGTGTAAAATTAAGTCATATATTAATAAATTTCACAGGATTCATGAAAAAAAAAAAAAAAAAAAAAAAAAAAAAAAACCTAACTGCTCCACTGTCTGTGCACATCGCTATATATGAAAGAAGGTTGAATATCTGTAGAAGCGGCGTTCTTAGTCGGACGGAGATTTTGGATTTATTGTTTCGAAAGTAAAGTGAATAGTCTGCAGTAGACCGAATAAATACTCCGTCCCACCAAAGCCCGACCGTTCTTACCTCTGGTGATGTAACGGGAACCGGTGTATCCACTGCGGCCGTTGGTGTTGATATGCATATGTTTGTAAAACTATTGGACCAAACTGCTACGGTCATCAGTCCCTAGATTATAAACTACTGAAACTAATTTACTGCTAAGATAACACACGCCTAGTTCGTAGCATGACGCTACTCCCGCGCGGCTAGATCGAAAAGACAGAACCTGCCACACATGATGGTAATAGAAACTCATTGCTGAGACGCAGGACGTGATGCATGTTCAAAATTGAAAATAAAATTCAATTGCTTGTAATTCTTACGGGATCAAACTATGTTGATCATCAGTCCCTAGACTTACAAACTACTCAAAGTAACAAGGAAAGTACATGGGCTCGAACAAACATATCTGTATGAACGTTTGGGTACAGTATCTCTACGTACACTTCAATGTGCTGGTGGGTGTCGTCTTTCTGCAAAGCTCTGCAACCATGATCTAGATAGCACTGTAGATGTAATTGTAGCGCCATACGTAATGCTGATATGTTAACTATAACTTATGTAATAATCATCGTACATGTTCTCTAGGAAATTGTCATCAAAAGCCGTGATGATAGTTGCAACTTTAACCTTCTTCCCGAAAGACTGTTGGTATTCGCTGCCACTGCTTACATCGCCTCTTCCCGCACTTACCGTAACACTACCGCTTGCAATGAGTTGTTCGTCATTATCATCCCTATTATCATTATTATAGGTTTGTAACAACAGTATCTAACTTATGCTCATATTTCTGTACCATAACAGATACAAAAAAGCATGCAAATGATTCATCTTCTACACTAATAGAATCTTCACGTAGAAGGGTTCTTCGTAACTTCATATCAACTAATCGCAATACATTAGCAGGATTGATTAGCAAGCGCCGTTCCATCTGACGCTTCACCACACAAATAATATCTCAAAACGCAACTTCGGAGGCACACTGCATCGTCCCTACTGGCGCACCGACAGGTCAAAGTGCAGTGCGGCAAGGCACACGCAGAGGCCTCTAACGGACGACTGCAGAGTTTCGCAGATGCGGGAGTAACTCTCGTGCAATAACGGATCTTTAGATTATCTCTCATACGATTTTGGTGTATATGTGTTTGTTCGAGCCCAAGTACTTTCCTTGTTAAGTTGGCCGGCCGCAGTGGCCGAGGGGACTGAGGCGCTCCAGTCACGTTCTGCACAGCCACTACGGTCGGGGGTTCGAATCCCCCCTCGGGCATGGATATTTGTGCCGTCCTAGTTCGTAAGTAGATCATAAGTAGTTTGTAAGTTTAGGGACTGATGACCCCGTAGTTAAGTCCCATAGACTATACAAACATTTGAACATTTTTTTGTTAAGTTAAACTAACCTAAGGACAACACACTCATCCACACCCGAGGGAGGATTCCAACCTCCGACGTGGGAGGCGCTCAGAATTGCGATGAATTTATTAAGCTAGTGGTTTACAAGTATGAAAACGTAGCGTTCGAAATTAAGTACGCGAGTGTTGATAACGATTTTTTCCCCAGTGAAGTGTGGTGCTGTGTGTATTTAAGAAAATGATGTTGTAGCGGTCCTGTGGTACACGCGAGATGGCGCTCGCCTTTTTTGTGTGTGGGTGACGGACTGTCCGTGGTAGCAGGCGGCGCGTGATGGATGTGGGGGCGGCGGAGGCGGCGAGGGGAGGGGGGGGGGGGGGGTAGCCTGAGGCGCCGCCCACGCAAACGTTATTTATGTCTCCCTCCGTCCCGGCCCATTGTTTGCCGCGTAATAGCGAAACGCTTCTGCTGTGTATTGTGCCCGCAAAGCCTTTCTAACCGATGAACTTTTGTAGTAATGGGCTCGCAATCATTTCGTAATTTGAGTAATTAAGGCGCGCTTCGCCGGCAAAGGCCAATACCGACACGGGGTCCGGCGCGGCGCGGCGCACGCCCCACAAAGCCGTAATGACACTTAATCATGAGGCGAGGCGCCGAGACAACGCCCAGCGGCGCAGACAATTGGCGAAAGCGCCCACGCCCCGGGGCCTAATACATATTGATGCGCCACGCCGGCCGATCGCTCGGGAAACTGACGCAGGCGACTGTAGTAATGCACTCTCCTGTCAAAAGAGCGGCCGAGCCGCATGTGCCGGGGACGAGAGCAGTGTTGCCTGATCCGAAAAATGTTTTTCGGGAGATGAGCCTTAAAATTTCGATGAAGTAAAAAATCACAAGGTAGCAAACTATACAAAAGGGATAGAACGCAGTTATTTCAGAACTAGGGGAGTGAAATTAATAGTCTCTTATAATCAACTAGCTGAAAACCCGGCGTTGCCTGGGTATTTATTTATTTATTCTTGCCGTTTTTCAGGCATATATTCATTTGTCTAAGGGCAAGAAAGAGACGCAGACGTTGGGAAGGGATTAAGACAGAGTTGTAGCCTTTCCCCAATATTGTTCAATCTGTACATTGAGCAGGCAGTGAAGGAATGGAAGGAGAAATTTGGAGAGGGCATTAAAGTGCCGGGAGAAGAAATAAAAACGTTGCGGTTTGCTGATGACATAGTAATTCTGTCAGAGACCGCAAAAGATCTGGAAGAGCAATTGAATGGGATGGACAGTGTCTTGAAAGGAAGATATAAGATGAACATTAACAAGAGTAAAACGAAGGTAATGCAATGGAATGTCAGGAAATCAGGCGATTCTGAAGGAATTAGGTTAGGTAATGATACAGTAAAAGTAGTCGATGAAAAGAAGTTTCTGGCATGTACTGGCAAAGAGAAGAGATAAATTGGTTGGACACCTTCTGAGACATCCAGGAATTGTCAGCTTAGCATTAGACGGAAGTGTGTGGGGTAAAAATCGTAGAGGGAGACCGAGGGATGAATATAGTAAGCAGATTCAAAAGGATGTAGGTTGTCGAACGTATTCTCAGATGGAGAGATTTGCACAGGACAGGGTAGCGTGGAGAGCTGCTTCAAAGCGGTCTGCGGACTGAAGACCACAACAACAACAACAACAACAAGGGCTGTATGTCTGTAAAATCTCCTGAGATACAAATAGTAGTAAAAAGAAGTAATAGATTAAAACTTGGTGCATGATGAACATTACTGTTTATGTGTTCATATCTCATGAACTACGTGTCGTACTGGGACACAATTTAGATGGTACATTCAACTATATGTAAGTATACTGTCTGTAAAATTTCCTGTGGCGACAATTTGTAGTGTACAGATTATAAATTGTAACGTCATACCGAATGCCGTAGTTTTACTCCATAAACAGCGGAATAGTAGTAAGCGAAAAACTTTTTCCTTTAATCATTTTGCCATGATTATCAGCGAGAAAAAGTTTAATAAAGGTTCGAAATTATGTTTAAAGTTTGTCGCAAGTCGCTTAGTACTCTGATTTTCATATAGCGTATTTATGAAGTTTCGCCTCATTATGTGTCAGTTTTTTGTGATTCCTGTTGTTTATGAAGTTATATGTTCTGAAACATGTGTCGTATGTGATTCTCAACTCTACAGCAATTGTTACCTTCGGTAAGGAATGCATGTACCAAATTTGCTTGAAATCGGTCTACTCGTTGAGGAGAAAATGAGCAGCATTGTCGGTAAATACAACAGTTTTTCGCGCATCTCATTCATATTTCGTGAACTACGTATCGTATGTGATTCTTGCACTTACGGCGACCGTCTTCATGGATTGAAGCTTATGTGTGAAAACTTTCACAAAGATTGGAACATAATTGTAGATTTGTATGCAACACGAACACACAAACATAGGGACACTATGCTTTATATATTAGATTCAACCTTTATCCTTATTGATATTTTTAGATGAAAATATTTATAAACGTATCTTACAAGTAATTGTTAGGAAAGTAAGTAAAAGAAAACAGAGATTTATAAAAAGTTCACAAATATTTTTGCACATGTCAATAAATATTAGTGTGCTGCAGTTAATACTTTCTTTACCAGTATGTCTTTATGTTAACAGGCCTGTCTCACAGATGGCGCTGCATGTTGCGTTTTTCGTGGCGTTGCCGACACTTACGTCTGAACAATGTTGTAGTACTTGTACTGAAGTACCGCCATGTGTTATCGTGACCACTGTTTACATTGACAAGGTTATCTCACAGATGGCGTGGCAAGTTGCAAAGGGAAGTTTGGGAAGTTGCGGAAGAGTCACTTGAAATTTCAGGAAAATTCGGAAAATTTCGGAAGATTTACTTGAAATTTCAGGAGAATTCGGAAAATTTCTGAAGATTCACTCGAAATTTCGTGTTTTCATAATTAAAATCGGAAGATCTTCCGATTTTTCGGAGAATCTGTCAACACTGGACGAGAGGCCCCTAATGAATTACAGAACGTTTACCGCCCACCTGAAAAAACTCATATTCAGTCACAAAAATTGTGTTTCATTTGTACACATTGCATTTTGAGCCGTCAGGCCCAGGTCTTTAAATATGTGTAAAGAGTAAGAGCCCTTTGGGCTTGAAATGCACTGTGTAAACCACAATTTTTGTGACTCAAGGCGAGTTAGTTTTATTTTACAGAAGTATAACAGTCACGGAAGAATCACTGACGTTAATGAACGAAATTAAGACTTATTTTAGAGTGGCAGATCGCTCTAAGGCGGCTTGCTGGAGAGCGCGCGGTTGCTCGCCGTTGGAGATTCGAGTCCTCCCTTCGGCAGGGGTGTGTGTGTGTTGCCCTTAGCGTAGTAGTTTGTAAGCCTAGGGACTAATATCCGCAGCAGTTAAGACCCTTAGAATTACCAATATTTTATTATTTAGATTATTGTGGAAAGAAAACAAAAAAAAGGAATTATTTAATGATAACATGGTACTTCCATACTAGTTTACTGAATTTTAATAGCGGAATGCACTATGTGACACAGCATGTTTGTGACTGAAAAATTTCATCATTTCTGACACCAGTCAAACATGATTTTCTATAGACTCTTCAGTTTTGCATCCAGAGATGTATTTTGTCATCACTAAGCATCTATGAAAACTTACTGTATTGAGCCTGTCTTTCGGGTTATCTAGACATGACATTTGATTGGGTGTGGGGTATTGTGAGGTGGCGGTAATATGTAGTCAAATTATTATTCCATTATTTTTTGTCTTTCGGCAGATGGGGGATTTCAGTTTCGTTTTGATACACTATCTTTATTTAGATTTGATGACAGTTTTGATTCTATTGGAGCATTTCGTCTAAGGAGAAGTCTTTTAATTATAGTAGTATTGTGAGGTGGCGTTAATATGTAGTCAAATTATTATTCCATTATTTTTTGTCTTTCGGCAGATGGGGGATTTCAGTATCGTTTTGATACACTATCTTTATTTAGATTTGATGCCAGTTTTGATTCTATTGGAGCATTTCGTCTAAGGAGAAGTCTTTTAATTATAGTAGTTCCTTAATGAATTTTTCTACGGTTCTTTCCAATATCTGCTGTCCAATGGACAAGCTGTCGAGGGTACGAGGACGGGCGTTTGCCTTCGTAGAACTTTTATGTTGCGAGACTGCAGACTCGGCTGTGGAAGGGAGGACGTCCTCTCATGGCCTGGTACTTGTGAGGTCCCGTTCGGTAGGCAGTGGATGGAGAGAGCGATTTATGAGGGCTGACCGCGGCTACCTGCAAGGTATTGTTTGAAATTACAGGTAGAGCAGACGCACTGCAGGTTGGCCGCCAAACTGTCGCCACTGCCACACAATCGGACGTCCCTCCTCAGGACGAAGTTCGCAGAAATCTGAATAGAACCCTCGCCAGAGCGGCGCGTCTTTTTCACTGTTATGAATGCCTAGGCGGTTTCTTTGAATCTGCCGAGGTGGGTGGTTGTGGTAACGTTCTTCTGCGTGACGAATGTTAAGAGGTTTGTTGGGTGCATATAATCAGTCGTCTGGGCCAGCGGGGGCTTGGCGCCTATGGTCATAAAATTAATGTATTTTGAGGCCTGGGAACGAAAGAGAGTGTCAGAAAATTCCGAAGAGGTCGTGGACCTGGGTACGGTTAACGTCTCTGTAGGAACTTTGATCGTGTGGGAGGAGCTTGTAGGTGCGTCTGAAGAATGCTTTGTGATTCGCCAAAGCTTAGGATTGTGACAGTTTTTTTTTTAATTTGTCAGCGGCTTCTAGCGATACCATTGGGCAGGCTATTAGCTGTATGTGGTAATTGGAGCGGTCTGTAGGTTCGCTTCCGGCGGCCACAGTTGCTCAAATGTTTGTATACCTTATGGGACTTAACTACGGGGTCATCAGTCCCTAAACTTACAAACTATTTATGAACTAACTAATACTAAGGACGGCACAAATATCCATGCACGAGGGGGGATTCGAAACCCCGACCGTAGTGGCCGTGCAGACCGTGACTGGAGCGTCTCAGTCCCCTCGGCCACCGCGGCCGGCGGCCACAGTTGACTTAGAAAGTCATACTTTGAACATTCGCACTTTGCGGATCGCGCATAATTAAAATTTTGTGTCACAAGTTTGACTTGGTGATTTGCACTTGTGAACACTGTTTCATAAGTACACTACGATCGACTTTTCTGTTCCCGATATAAAAATACGCAGCGCCGACGCTAGAGAGGCTGTTAGTTAAACATCGTCTCTGCTTCACAGAACGAATTAAGAAAATTGTCGTGTTTATTTTCAGCTCTAATCTGAAGTCATCACCTGCCGCTGCCGACTCCTGTCTGCTGCAAAAATATCGTAATGTGTCGCCTGCATCATTGCTAGGGCCACTATATTGCTGTTTTTGAAGGATTTTCTCTTTCATTTCATAACCAGGCTTATTTGTTCAAAATGGGAAACTTCATCTGTCCTTTGAGTTTTTGAATCTGCGGCAGTAGTTTGGATAATTATTCTTCCTAAAAAGGTTTCCTTCTCTCTTGTTTCAGGCAGTTATTTGTTGGTGTAAATATATTAGCAAACGTTTATTTCATGTTTATTGTCAATTTTCTTTATCTGTTGCGTATAGGATCTCTTTATTTCAAAGTATGTGTAATGTTTCGTTAGCTTTGTCATATGACAGGATGAATTGTCTACGGTAAATAAATTGCACCTGAAGTATGTATCTTCCTTCAATTGAAACTTCTCTATCATTCATACTTCTGGAGGAGCAAAGAGACATTAGTTAACGTGGAAGTGTACCGAGTAAATTAGTTTTAAATTGGTGATACCTCTTTGTGATAATGGTTAGAAATTTATGAAATGAATGTGTTTGACCATATGATACGCCACCGAGCAAGTGAGTTCAATAGCAAAAGATATCCATGTTTTTATAAAAATTGTGGCGACCCTAATTTAACTGTCAAGAAATATTATGATATCACTTTGATATCTGAAAATTAAAGAATTCATTAAAAATATTTCAACTAGTGGGAATTTGCATACTGGGTGCTGTCGCACTCGACAATACTCTCACACATAGTAAAGAAGTTTCCACACACAGAGGCAACAGTTTACAATCTTGCATGGGATACTGCAATTACCATTTTCATTAGAGGATACATCTGTCACTTAGTAATATTTATTATTCATTGCGACTTCACTTCTTGTGGCTATATGCACTCCCGTAAACGTTGTAATAAAAGCGAAGCGATATTGCTTTCGCTCATACTTGTGATTTCAGCGCAGTTCGGAAATGCTGACGACAACGCTATTGTTGCCAAATATTTTCCGTTAAATGTAACAAATCTAGGCGCACGGTAAGCCAAATTGTCGTCCAGCGAGAACAGTGCTTAACCTTGCTCAACCGTGCAGCAGCTCTAAGATGACCACAGGCGGAAGTAGAAGTACACCGCCCCGGCCATGCAAGATTGTGCACAACTCGCCTCCGCCACCCATCATTATCAAGATATCGCTCCACTGCTTGATGTAGCCCATTGCAACTGTAGTGTAGCTACAAAACATCCAGGCTTGCGCATGATCAACTTAAGGTTTGGCGGAAGAGAGTGTGTTACCTGAAGGTAGGAAATATATCTTTAGTTAACGTTATCTACATTTCTTCGAAGCACCTCGTTTTATCAGCAAATAGATCCTTATTTATCGCAAGAGAGGGATTTCTGCGACATACACTTTTTTTATTTAATGAAATGTATAATGTGCAAGAAATCATTTAGTTGTTTGGCAATTTCTTCAGCAGAGCTCTTCAGTAGAGCGCCATATTCGATATCTTCAGTGAAACTTCTGTAATTTATCTATTAACTGTCATTTAACAATTTCACAAACAATACGTAGTTTGGAGACGAATTCATTATCGATGCCGAGACAATTTAGACTACTATGTTTCCTGTCGTTTAGACTGCCATCAGTCGCATTCAAATGCCGACAACGGTTCATTACTATGTGTCTGCAACCGACGTCTCTGGTGGAATAAACTCAACAACGTATACACCCTGTCTTATATGCCACTCCCCATTTTCTGTAAACGAAGTGAACACGAAGACATTACATTTATTGCTTATGACCTATATGTCGTACTGTGATACATTTTCGAAGGTACATTCTGCTGTACACTGTCTGTAAATTTTCAATCGACTAGAATTTGTAGTGTAAAAATGATAAATTGTAACGTCAAACCAAGTGCCCTAATTTTACTCCGTGAACAGCTGAAAAGGAGTAAGCGAGAAACTTTTTTTTTCTTCATTTTGCTATGGTTGTCAGCGACAAAAAGGATAGCAAAGGTTTGAACTTATGTTTGAAGTTTGTTGCAAGTCGATAAGTACTCTCCTTCTCATACAGTGAATAAATAAAATCTCGTCACATGATATGGCGGTTTTTTTGCCTCTCCTATTGTTTATGACGTTATATCTCCTGAACTAGGTGTTGATCCATACACCGATGGCGACCGTCTTCTTGGTTTGAAGATCATGCGTCCAAAATTTCATCAAGATTGGAACAGAATTATAGATTTATTTGTTATACTAACGCACGGACACTCTGCTTCATAGATAAAAGTAGTTACTTTTTGTGTAACCTTTTTTAATGTATTCGGAAGAATGTTTACTGATGATAGAAACATACAGTATAGTGAACACTATTTGTAGAGGGTTTCTTCATTTTTAAAAAGAAAAGAAACAAGGGAAGTGGAAAAGACGGGCATAGTACGTCTGTATAACTCTGATTAAAGCATACTTTTAATGTTTATACATTTTCAGAGGTATTATACTTTTAGAGCTTTAGAAAATAAGAGATTGCGAGAACCGTTTTTGATAGCATTGTTAGGCATGATCAGAAGCATTACAACTCGAATAATCGGTAAGACATCAAGACTCTGAGAGACGTCCCGAAAGGCATCTTTCTTTCGATTTTGTTATAACAAATGAATCACTGATTAACAACCGCGCAGGCATGGTCGCGCGGTCTGAAGCGCCATTACACAGACAGCGCAGCTGCTTCTGCCGGGGGTTAGAGGCCTCTCTCGGAATGAGTGTATGTATTGTTCTTAGAATAAGTTAGTTTTAGTAATGCATACGTTTAGCGATCGATAACTTCAGCACTTTGGCGTCCTAGGAATAAGAAATAAATAAATGAATTGATTAAGAATTTGAACATTGATTTTGAGGTACTTAAGACGGTGTGATTACGAATGTGTGTGCCGATGATTTGGAAATCTTGAGGACTTCGTACAATCAGAGAATGTTAACCATCCTTACGACAGTGAAATGATTGCTGTAATTAAAAAAAAAAAAATCTCTCCCAAACGGACTAAAGCAAATCATAAGGAAACAATTTGGCAAAATTAGAGGGATAGCGAAGGTGCGACGATTATTGCTAGTGGACAGTCACCATAAAAATACACCCTTATGCAACAACAAGGACACCTACAATTCTCCACAAATTTTGTGTCAATATCAGTGCATGGCTTTTCAGTATGACCAACGCAATGAATCTCACAGGCCGCACGGGAGTGACCGCGTGGTCTAAGGCATCATGCTGTAGACTGGGCGGCTGTTGCCGGTGGAGGTATGTGTGTTGTCCTTAGTGTTAAGTTCGTTTAACCCTCTCGTTCCCAGTGCTGCTCCTCGGCAACAACGTCTTAAAAGCTTATTTTTACCGTATTTTGTCTATCAGTCCCTAATGTCGCATTCTTGTTGGTTAAAAACATGCTTCTAGTACGATATTTTGCCGCTTGGTACAGGCGTGTAGACATTTCTGAGGCATTAATCTATCTGTCTTAAAGGTTGTGTTTACGTTGCCGTCTGTACGTGGGTGTGAGTGTGAGCATGAGTGTGGTTCATGTTATTTTATTTCAGCAGTGAATTGTCTTGTCTTTGGTGTTGTGTCGAAGATTGCGCTAGCATTCTTGATCTGACAGTGTTAACTATGAACAAAATAACGTCCCAAGTAATAAAATACCTCGATACAAACGTCTGTGTTGTACACGAAATACACGGCATAAACGACAATAGTGCGATCAAAAATTTTAAAACACATATTGTGATGTTTAGTGCATTGTATTAATACAGAAAACACTGAATTTTAATTTTTCTAAAGATGCATTCATAATGTGGGACTGAAAGGGTTAAGTAGTTTGTTAGTCTAGGGACTGATGATCATAGCAGTTTTTCCCAGTATGTTTAAAAATTTGAATATAACAGACCCTTGGAAGTCGTCTGAACGAAATTAGTTGTCATCAATTCCACTCCTTACGTCAGTACAGGTATTTAGTAAATAATCCACCGTCTACATATCAGGATATTTACACTGTCAGCTTTTCGTCTTCTGCTCACTAAACGTGACGCCCTAATTAACGAACTGAATTACAGCCCCAGAGAAATGGCGCTAAGTATTTAAATTTGGAATACTTCTGGATATGGGAGTCAATAGGAACCCATCTGCTGAAGCTGTGAGGAACATTATGAAATTATGTGAGCTTATGAAATTAAGTTACCACAATGAAAATCACTGTCCTGCAGACCGTCGTATAACTGGCAGACCAAGAAAAATCTAAAGTCTGTAGCTAGCGACGAAAATCCTATTATCTTTTATCAGATACTCAGACTTTTCTTTAGCGGCTATGTTTGCAAGTACAGGACGCCACGTAAATCTTTCAATGCTCAGTGCTGGACTTATTGTTTTTCTTTTTCGGCCCACTTTAGGTTACGGTAGTAACACTAAAAGTGGGCCTTTGCGATAGTCTTTTGACAGCTAAATTTAAATGAAAATAACGGCTTAACTATTCATCTGACACGAAAATTGAATAACCTAATTTGTAGAGGAGAAAATTTTCTACAACTTTGCTGTCTTATGTTTTTTTTCTTTTTATATCTCGTAGAGTTTCAAAGATATTTGCAAAAATAACGGCGATTTTAGGATGTATGTTTGTCTGTCTGTCTGTCTGTCTGTCCGTAACGTGTTCCCTGTTTTTAAGACAAACCGTTCAATCGATCAGCACCAAATTTTACAGACATGATTGTAGGCCGACAGAGACCAGAACCTCCCTTTTTCAAATTTTTCGGACAAAAATACGGTAATAATACCTAAAAAAGCCGTTTGTAATATAATTGTAATTGAAAACGAACCGTTCATCTGATACGAAAATTGAATAACCTAATTGGTAGAGGAGAAAATTCTCTACAAGTTAGCTCCCTTATGTTTTTTCATATATCGTATCGTTTGAGACATATTTGCAAAAATAACGGAGATTTGACACCGTCCATTGAATTAACGAAAACCAGCCGTTAGGAGATGTCACGTGACATTCCTCGCTCAGAACTCTCTGTGGCATACGCCATCTTGCGCGCATTTGATGATTTTCTTATTGTAACTTACACGTTGTCATTTCAAAGCAATGGCGCACTGAAAAATTAACAAAAACACATCGTTCTTCGTACGATAAATGATAATCTAGTGTCTACAAATGCTATATTAGCATCAGTAAACAACGGCCATCAACAGTATGAGATTATAGGACTCCTCTTCTGATGCCGGGCGCCGTAGCTCAGCGCGCCCGGTCAGAGAGCTCAACGCCCTCTGTAATAAAAAAGCTGAGACAACAACACATGGAACAAGAACGAACAAACACGATCAGCGTCCGCAACGGACAGAACTACCCATAGAGCCCAAAAAAAAAAAAAAAAAAAAAAGCGTAGTGGGCAAGGCGTTAGACTAAGATGCCAAAGGTCGGTAGTTCGGAACCCGTCACTACCTATTTTTTTATTTCCTAAAAAGGTTTCAGACACTTTTATTAATTAATTTTTTATTATGTAGATTATTATTTTAGTCCAAAATGTTTGCAAAAACTTATAAAACTACAAATCTAAAGTGGGCCGTAAAGCACGACAGTGCGACCTTTTTTTTTTTTTTTTTTTTTTTTTTTTTTTTTTTTTTTTTTTTTTTTTTTTTTTTTTTTGCCAGTTGTTTTCACGTCGTAACCATAGAGTAAGCAGAATTGTAGGTAATGTAAATCGCCAGTCGGTATAGACTGTGGAGCAAGGGTGCAGAGACGCGGTCGCCTTCTAGGTGTAGGGAGTCCCCGCAGTCCAGTAGCGCTGCTAATTGGCGCGTGGCGCGCTGATTGACACCAGATGTCACGCCGCGTGAGGGAGCGGCGCCCTGGGACGTTAATAACGGTAATGCCGGCCGCTATTAGCGGGATTAACTCCCATTTTAGGCGGCAAGAATCACCGCCGCCGGCAGCCGGCAGCTGCCTTCAATTTCGGAGATTGCGCCGCCTTGGCCGCCCTCAGCCGGGGACCGCTCTCCCCACCCCGAGCCTCCATCACCGCTTTACAGCGCCGTCCAATATTGCGACTGTAGCCTCTAGCCGGACTGACGTAGGGTAGAGCTCTGCTGTGCCCCTCAGCGATGAGAAAGTGCTATCGATTATTGGTATGCGCGAAGCTAGTTACTTCGTTAAGCAGGTGTTCACCATACATGTATAAAATCAATGACATCGTTTATTTTATCCGCCAGCTGCAGTTACGACGTTGAGATCAAGAAGGGTGAACACTGATGTATTAGCATGTATCGTGATCTTTTTAGTTTACAATGATCGTTACATGTCAGCATACACACATATATTTTTAAACCTTTCGTGGGCACATTTTACTGTAAAAGTTCGTGGTTCACTTACTCGCTATGAATTATTCCCCTCATTGTACGTGACTCATTTTTCAAAAAGGATTCAACGGCCGTTATCAACATCAATACACTACACCACTGCCGTAAGGAAAATCATAGCCTTTGTTTCAGTGTTTTGCACTTTAGTTATGAGAATAAACAACGCATGGTAATTCATATCAGGTAGAAACAAAATTATTTTGGGTATGATTGTTTTCTTTTTAATTTACATGGGATGATGGCTTTCCGCATACTATGACGTGATACTATCAGTCCTTTCAGGACGTTTTTCTAATAAAATTGAGACCGAAAACAAAATTTTAACATTTGTGATTAGTGAATGATACTTTGTACACAAAATATTATAAAAAATTTCATTAGTGGATGTTAAGGAACACTATGAAACTTGGATATATATACACAAAGCGACGTTTTCAGTTTTAGTATATTATCCTTGTCCGTGTTTGTGTTTTTCTTATTCTTCACAAACTTGAACCGAGGGAGAAAATCAATATATATTTACAACATATTTTTGACGTGTTACAATGCACTAGAAAGTACAAATCATGTCTTAATATTTAAAGAAAAAATCAAGTGTCGTGGAGTTACTAACAGATGCCACTGTTTCCAGATATAGAGAGAACTACAATATAGCACCAAACGACGTCATAGTACCGCGATATTAAGCCGGGAAAACATAATTATAATGCTCCCTCAATTGATTCCAGTAGGACTGCGGAAATGTTTAGATGTTGGTCAGTCTGATGTTGAGACGGCAGCGCTGTATAAACGTCGAAATGTTGGGTACCTTGACGGCTGGAGGAAATATGTGTATATTAAATGGTTAATTCAAGTTTAACGCAGTTTCATATTCATCGGTGAAAAATGTAATCTTGTAACTGTAATGCTATTGTACCGGTGCGCACGACATTAACATTCTGTCGAGTCAGATAGAGAATTAGACACGATTAAAAGAAATTAACGATTGAATCCCGAGCTGTTATAATCTGACTCCGTGAACCATAACAAATTTCCATTATTCTGGGCGACAACAAGTAAAACGTTTACTAAACTACAAGTATAAGAACAGAAGTTATCCCATTTTTCATGCAGCAATTTAGAAGAAAACTGTGAATTCTGCAGTTTAACTGAGAATAAAGTAGGACCCTTATTTTTAATAGTTACGACTAACTACCGAATGAAATACATTTTACCAATGATATTCAAACACTAACTACGAAGTACCGAATTTCCCCGATTAAGAATTCGCACTGACAGACCGTCTGAATAGGATTTCATTCTTTACACCAAACAACACAACCTTTATTTGCTAAGGCCTCCAGCAACAGTAATTCTAGAGGAGGTAGAAAAGTGCAGTTCCTCCGACATACAAGTGCTGGCAACTACTGAGGTGCTACTGCTAGTTTTGATTCAACCTTAGTTTTTCTTTGTAACTGCAAACTACATACGTTAGAAGAGGGACAGCTTAAATTTGTATATGGTAATAATTGTTTTTATATCAGGGTAAGACGACTAGAGGGAGCGATATATGTTGTTGTTTTTGTTGTGGTCTTCAGTCCGCAGACTGGTTTGATGCAGCTCTCCACGCTACCCTGTCCTGTGCAAGTCTCTTCATCTGACAATACGTTCGGCAACCCACATCCTTTTGAATCTGCTTACTGTATTCGTCCCTCCATCTCCCTCTACGATTTTTACCCCACGCGCTTCCTTCTTATGCTCAATTCAAATGTTCAAATGTGTGTATAGCTTATGGGACTTAACTATGGGGTTATCAGTCCCTAAACTTACAAACTATTTACGAACTAGCCAACACTAAGTACGGCACAAATATCCATGCCCGAGGGGGGATTCGAACCCCCGGTCGTAGTGGTCGTGCAGACCGTGACCGACGCATCGCAGTCCCCTCGGCCACCGCGGCTGGCCTTGACAATTCCTTGAAGTCTCAGAATGTGTCCAACCAATATATCCCTTCTCTTCGTCAGGATATGCCAGAAACTTCATTTCTCCCCGATTCGGTTAAGCACCTCCTCATTAGTTATGTGATCTACCCATCTAATTTTCATCATTCGTCTGTAGCACCACATTTCAAAAGTTTCTATCATCTTATTATCTGAACTCCTTATCGTCCACGTTTCACAGTCATACAATTCTACACTCCAGATAAATGCTTTCTAACGTTTAAATTAATATTGGATATTACCAAGTTTCGCTTCTTTAGAAACGCTTTTCTTCCCAAAACCATTCTGCATTTTATATCTTCTTTACTTCGGCCATCAGAAGTTATCTTGGTGCCCAAATAGCAAAATTCATCTACTATTTTTATTGTCTCATTACCTAATCTAATTCCAATTTATTTCAATCACGGCGATATATATCAAACACAATATCTTGAAGATCGTGGTTTTAAACCCAGCCTCTTAAAAACGTATGGGGTCACTGATGACAGCTCTTCTCTTCTCTGTGGTTACGATGACTCCATTCACAACCGCATTCCTAACATTCAGTTCTACTACAGCAATGCCTGCTATAAGATTTTCTAAGAAATGCCAAGAAGTAATGAACCTCGTAATTGTCACACAGAGAACCATCTGGCGTTTCCTTGAAATGTTACTATTTCAAGAAATCCCGAGCGCAGCGCTGTAGCCACCTCGGGCACATTAATGTTTTAATAGACGCCGTTTCTTCCATTGCAGAGAATTGCATGGCGCCGCGGCGGGCCGTTAGCTGTGTTCGGCTCACCCCTCCCGCGGCTGGGGGCGTCGTAACTCTCTGCTGGCGCACTCCTCCAATTACAAGAGATAATCGCTTTCATTTATTTCCGCGCGAGTGCAGACGTTACCGTTCCGGAGGGGCAACATTCGCAATTTATTTCAATCACGGCTGAATAAAGATGAACAGACCTTCTGTGCGAAAGAACCGGCAGGTAGTCAAGATAACAAATGACTTTTGTAGCACCTCGGGAGTGGAGTTGCGAAGTTCTTAGCGAACCGCGCCTCTACTGTTACACTGGTATATGTCACCGTAGCAACTTCTTCCTTTAATTCATCTGCTTTTATAGTGACCCATGAGTGTAAAATAAATCCATGTAAATTTTAAAAAACTGTTTTCAAGATACGAAAAATTATAATGAGTATAATTGCTATACGTAACTATTGCTGTTTTCTTGAAACATGAGCAGATTAGTGGAGACTAACTATTTCCGAAATCGAATGTAACCATGTGAAGCCGGCTGAGGTGGCCGAGGGGACTGAGGCGCTCCAGTCACGGTCTGCACGGCCACTACGGTCGGGGGTTCGAATCCCCCCTCGGGCATGGATATTTGTGCCGTCCTTAGTCTTAGCTAGTTCATAAGAAGTTTCTTAAGCTTAGGGACTGATGACCCCGTAGTTAAGTCTCATAAGTTCTACAAACATTTTTTTAACCATGTGAAAATCTGTTAGTTTCTCTTATGCGGTCGTAATCACGTGCGGAATATTGCCGCGAGACACCACAGGCTTCACGCCGTTTGTCCTGCTCCATGGCCGTGAAGCTGAGACGACAATGGATACACTGTTCCCGTTCTAACCGGACGACACTCAGGACGACTATGTTAAACAGCTCATCACCAGGGTCGAAGAAGCAAGACAGCTGGCTCGCATACGGACACTGGACGCCCAGGAGAAGGACCGTCAGCGGTATAACGACAAGCACCGACCTGTTGTGTACAGCGCAGGAGATCTGGTATGGATTTTACCCCTTTACGGAAGGATGAACTGTCGGGAAAGTTATTGAAGCGATACTTTGGTCCGTATCGTGTCATACGCCGCCTGTCAGACGGCACATACGAAGTTGAGGATTATGAGCCGTAGTGGAAACGACACAAACGAAGAGACATTGTTCACGTCCTGCGCATGAAGCCTTACTACGATTCTGAAGAGCAGGTAGGCGACAATGGCTTCTTGTCCAAGGACTGTAAGGGCGGTAATGTTACTGATGAAGCCACGACAGGAACGTCTGTCGTCGATAATCGTGGAGAAGGGAAGGATTCTCTTGAACTGCCATACAGAGGACCAATGAGAAGGTCAAGGTCCAGGACATTGCAGCTGGCTCCACCGGAAAAATAACAGCGGGTCGCTGTTTTTCCAGGAGAGTGACCAATGCCGCGAGACAGCACGCAACCCGACTGCCGGCTTGGCGCAAGTGGTAGCGTCATCGACTACGGTCCTGAAGGTCGCCGTTTCAATCCCGCCCACCGCCAAAAATTTATTTCTTTGTAATTAACAATTCCAGAATGTTCTGCATCTTTCTTATGTTCACTTGTAAATTCTACTTGTTTCTTATGTTAACTGTTCTTCTAATTTATGGTATATTATGTCTGTATATAAATAGTAGAGCCCTCTGCCCGAGAGGCAGTCAGTGCTGCGTGTATGTTAAGTTAGTAATAAACGTCCTTTCAGTATAAGTGCTGTGTTCAGTTGCCTTCGACGTCAACCCTGCTTCCATTTCAACGCGACAATATTTTAGCATGAGCCACCCACCAGAGTACAAATTACAGCCCTGCCTATGGACAGCTCTTATATACCTTGCGTACACCGAAATACTGTCATCTGCTTATGTGTATATCGCTATACAATGGAATCTGTTACCTCAATATGTTGATGAATTTCTTGTGTCTAGTAACGTCGCTGAGAAACATGTGTGGGAAACATTGTCAGCAATATGAAATTTCTGTGCCCCGTGTAAACGTTCCTTTATGAAGTGTGCTATAAACAGCTGTGCATAAAATTGCTTCGTCTATGAAGTACAGCCATGTTCCAGTCTAAAGACAGTTCATACTGTACCGCTGTGTAATTACGTGTACTAGTATTGCCTGTGGTAGAAAATCGACCAATTGTGTTTACAATGGTCACTGGGGATAAAATTTTACGTATCATGTCGGCGGCCTCGCGTGATTATGTTGGCAACATCAACAACACGATAGAAAATCTTTGCCCATTTGTTCGAACCACATAGAATGACTCGATTAATGTATCGTACAGACCATGAAGTAAACAAATAATGCTGTTCCTGCTTTATGGTTGACAGGTACTTGTATGTACCCTCGTCCGCTCAGTAAAAATAATTGCCCTCGTAAAGCGAAGATTCCATGAGAAAACAGCGTTGTTAAGCGATTGGGTGAAATGAAGAGTCACAGGATTCTCAGTATTCAGCATCTGTTGCCGACAATATCATAGGAGGCAGCCAGGATATTTGGTAAAATTTAACCGGCACTGGGAGGTATGAAACGGTATCTTTTACGTGCTAAGGAAAATGCCTGACACAATAACAACAAATAAAAACGGAAGTATATACTTCTCATGCCATTTTCGAATTATATAACTTTCATTAGCCTAATATTTGAAATGGAACTTCAATTTCGGTGTTCGTATATTTATACAACGCCAAGAAATAACGTCATTTCGATACTGCGATATTCAGAATTCCAGAACTGACAACATGTCGACTTCGTAGTTCCAACCGTGCACCGCCACTTGCCTCTCCCGGCGCATCATCATTTATATCGGCATTCTCGACTTCGTAGTTCCACCCGAGCACCGGTAGATACCTCTTCCGGCGCATCATCCTTTATATCGGCATTCATGCGAAAAAATCCATTTCCTATAACCACTCTTAATCACTGCAAAAAATGAAGGATTTTAACGGCACAATAAAGTGAGTTGGGAGCACTCCATGTTTCGAAATTCACTTATTTTAATACGTTATTTTAATACTGCAGATGCGCTGCATTACAGCGTCTTTGGTCGAGGCGAATAGCCAGTCAGTGAGGTGATTGTTGGAGAATGTAGAAATTGATCCAAGCTGTAGATAGGAAAATTTCTACTTCTTTTTACCACTTTTAATGGATACATGCACACAAAATATTTATTTCGCGAAAACTACTACAAACAATCTTTCGAATTATGTAACTTTCATTGGCTTTCTTGTACCACAATTTTCGTGTTAGCGTATTTATAAAATGTGTTTCATCACCTCTGATCTATAATATTTGCTTAAGTACCGGAAGGAGGGGATAAAGTCCACTTTTTTCATTTAAGACTAAAGTTTTCTGAAAGTAATGTAAATGCCTACGTGTCGTAAAGTGTCAATTTGCGAAGTACATGCAGATGTAAGCCCGGCAGGTAGTGGTAGATACCGCGCTGCTCTCACCTGGCATTCTGCGGCCCCACCGACTTTGGCTCATAGGAGGAGCTGGCGGACACCGCGGAGTCGGGGATGTGGCCCTCCTCCATGCCCAACGCGGAGTGGCAGCCCCCGGAAGTTGCTGTGGACAGAACACATGGCCCAGATGGTCTCAGTAGGAGAAAGCAGAGGCAAGAGCATTATGTTAATATAGCTACGCAGATGATTAGACAAACGTACACATCCTGTATCTTAACAATCTACAGTCACACAAAAATTGTTTGGGTAAAACTGAACGGTCTTCATAGTTTAGCTAAATCGTAGTAGCGAAGAATCAGGATTCCACAACGAACAATGAAGTGACGCATTCTTAGGTAAATGACAGCAGAAAGGAAAAACAACTAAACTGCAAGGAAAGGCACTTGCATTGACCTACTAGATACAGTTTTCCGAAATTCTTTTACCAAGAAAACGAAAAATTCCACATTCCGAATCGAGAACATATGTCAACGAGAGTAACTGACAAGTGCACACCTTCGGTCCAGCAATGCAGGCAACTCCTAGGTTCTAGATTCCATGCCAAATAGGTTCATTTCAGACTTTGATGCTCAAATGCTCAAATGTTTGTTAAGCATATGGGACTTAACTACGGGGTCATCAGTCCCTAAACTTACAAACTACTTATCAACTACCTTATACTAAGGACGGCACAAAGATCCATGCCCGAGGGGGGATTCGAACCCCCGGCCGTAGTGGCCGTGCAGACCATGACTGGAGCGCCTCAGTCCCCTCGGCCACCGCGGCCGGCCAGACTTTGATGATTTAACAACTCCATACGTAATAATCATTCACTTTAAGAGCCAAAGAAACTGATACACTTACGACAAAGAGGTTCAATTTGGTAGAGTAGCGATAGGTTCGCCATTTTTGAAGCAAATTAAACTGGCGTCCCCCATGTTATTTGGGGAACCGGATGACAGCTGTTATGCCACACCCAGTAGAGAATTTTACCTATTTACACAGTTACAACTTGTAAATAAAGATGGACTACGGAATACGAGCGTGAAGTTCAATCGGTGTCTCTACACTTCGTCAAAGCTGCGAACTGACGAGTTTGATAGCGTCTTTCCTGAAAAAGGCGGTAATGAAATCTCACGAACCCGTCGTAACACAGCCGAGGCCAAGCGCATTGAAGCGCTATGCTACGATGCGCAAGGCTGTTCCCCGTCAGGGGTTCGAATCCCCCTCGAGTGTGGATGTTTGTGCTGTCTTAGTATAAGTTAGTTCATAAGTAGTTGCCGGCCGCGGTGGCCGAGGGGACTGAGGCGCTCCAGTCACGGTCTGCACGGCCACTACGGTCGGGGGTTCAAATCGCCCCTCGGGCATGGATATTTGTGCCGTCCTTAGTGTAAGCTAATTGACAAGTAGTTTGTAAGTTTACGGACTGATGACCCCGTAGTTAAGTCAAAATGTTCAAATGTTTGTTAAGCTTATGGGACTTAACTACGGGGTCATCCGTCCCTAAACTTACAAACTACCTATGAACTACTTACGAACTAGGACGGCACAAATATCCATGCCCGAGGGGGGATTCGAACCCCCGACCGTAGTGGCCGTGCTGACCGTGACTGGAGCGCCTCAGTCACCTCGGCCACCGCGGCCGGCGTAGTTAAGTCCCATAAGATATTGAAACCTTTGTTTCTAAAAACAACAAAACATAAGTAGTTTGTATGTGTAGTGACTGATAACCCCACAGTTAAGTCCCATAAGCTTTACAAACATTTGAACATTTAATTTTGACGTAATACAGCTCCAGTTGAAAGTATAGCAGTTATTTGAGGTATGCAACAATAACTAAAGTGGCGCTTCGAAAATATTTGTGTTGATTAAGGTATAATGCAATTACCTTGGCTAAGCGTGCTGCGTAACTTATACAGTAACAGTAACTGTTATGACGAACAATCAAGAGCATGGATTTGTTAATGTGTTGTAACAATTGCTTTCATAAAGGCTAGAACATATTTATTTGGTGTTTATCAAACGTAGGTCCACCTGTCAGAAGGTTTGGTTGTGAAGTTTGGTAGACGAAATTTGAGTACAAAGACGAAAGTGCGCCTGGATCAGCTGCCACAAAAACATTCCACACCGAAATAACGTATCGTTAATAACATACGTTGTTACCACGCTGATACAATTAACGGTTTTTTGCAAAGGACACAGTCTTTTAACAAGTGAAAAAATTCCTGAGTGTTACTATTGCTTCTACACTTTGCAACTATTATGTCAGCCATGCTAGATCAAGTATTGTCAACAAAAAATGAAAATATTGTTCAATAAGGTGTTTATTTTATCTTATTATTCAACAGAATTGATGGTCTTTCAGCAAAAGAAGAAGAAACATCTCAAAAACACAGACATTAGGTAGAAAACTGAGTATTTTTATGGTGTGCACTTCAAGGGAATTGCAGGATACATCTGAAGTAGCGGGTGATCAAAAAGTCAGTATAAATTTGAAAACTTAATAAATCACGGAATGATGTAGATAGAGAAAAATTGACACACATGCTTGGAATGACATGGAGTTTTATTAGAACAAAACAAAAACAAAGTTTTAAAAAATGTCCTACAGATTTCACTTCATCTGATCACAAAAGCAATAATTAGCATAGCAAATTAAGACAAAGCAAAGATGTTGTTTACAGGAAATGCTCAATATATTCACCATCACTCCTCAACAATAGCTGTAGTCGAGGATAATGTTGTGAACAGCACCGTAAAGCATGCCCGGACTTACGGTGAGGCATTGGCGTCGGATGTCGTCTTTCAGCATCCCTAGACATGTTGGTGGATCACGACATACTTCCGACTTCAGGTAACCCCAAAGCCAATAATCGCACGGACTAAGGTCTGGGGATCTGGGAGGCCAAGCATGATGAAAGGGCGGCTGAGCATACGATCATCACCAAACGACGCGCGCAAGAGATCAATATGGGGTGGAGCGCCATCATGCATAAAAATCGTACGTTCCAGCACGTGTTTACCAGCTAGACTGGGGATGATGCGATTCTGTAATATTTCGGCGTACCTCTCAACCGTCACGGTAGCAGATTTTAATATTACCATATAGCAAAAGCCCCATAAATAACATATTTTAAAGTCATCTGAAATATTAAATCAGATAAAATGTAAGTAGGATTAATGTTCAGTTCATTTTTTTCTTCCTTGGAATCGATAGGCTACGTAAAAGATATACAAAGAAACTCTAATTATAATATCAGTGTAACTAATTAAAATCTCTAACTATTACTATAAAAGTAATAATCCCATTGTACTCGCTCTCTGTTATATTGTCTGCTCTGTTCTGATTGTTCTGTTGTCTGAATTGTACTGATAATATCTGCCTATTATCAAACCGCTACAATATGCTGAAACGAACATTATTAACTATTGATTATTGTTCTTAACTGACTTTACAAAATCTTCAGATATAAAATGGATACTCAGGTATGCAGTATATGCTTTCTGTTCAAATTAATAAATCCCCTTATTTAAAGTTAACTTCAGTCAGTTGTTCAGTTATTTAATTATTTGTCCAGTCCCTCCATTTCGTAATCATTCTGTTTTCAGGTATAACTAACTATTACGACTTTGGATGGTTCGGTAATTAAACATGTTAAACTTACGTATCTCGTGTAGCTTGCCATAGTACCTTTGACTGTAATTAACCATTTTGCAATATTTATTGGCTTGGAACCTGCAATTACTTTTATGTAATGAACAGTTCGAAGTCTGATTAGCCATTAATCTGTATCAATTATTAATTTTCATTCATGAAATTACCTTCATTCAAAATTATGCTACACGGGGATTGAATCTTAATATTCCGAACCTCCATCCAATGTCGTCGGATAGTTACGCGGATTACAACCAATCTCACTACAGCTTATCAACGAGATCAACTACACCGCTGTTTAAGGTAACTAATCGTCGAATTCTGTAGGTTGCTTGCTCTGCAAGCTATTAAATGTTTGGCCATTTCACTTCATTTCATTTTTTTAATTAACAGTTCGTCTAAATTGAAGGCTTAGTCGCTGATTATTATTTTAAAATAGTTCAATAACTTATGTACGGCCAATTTTTCAAACCTGAATAGTCAGGCAAGCAATTACACTACAAGTTACAAAACCAGAATCACGCAGCTCCTCGAAGAAAAAAGACCCGATAACGGTAGATGTGTTTCTAAGAAAACCCCATATCATTCCAAGCGTGTGTGTCTATTTTTACCTCTCCATCTACATTATTTCGTGATTTATTAAGTTTTCAAATTTATACTGACTTTTTGATCACCCGGTATAACTCTTGGGGCAGCTGTTATTCGTCAAGAATTTTGTTTGTATATTGGCAGTTTGAAATCAAACAAAGCGAAACATTTGATGTCCTTGCAAGATATATTCTTCGTTTGATCCCTTCGATTTGTGCATTTAAATGCTGAATACACTTTAGGGATATTTCAGAAGCAAAAATTGTTAAGAAAATATACACTACATACAGCACTCCACGTTCAGAAACAACATAGACTCCTCTGAAGTGTAGTGACCACTTTTGAATATAGCGGCCGAGTTTAAATAGGTTGCTGCAAAGAGCTCTCTCACTCGTTTCTTAGCCACTCTACGAAATTTAAGCTCATTGATCGCCACACGACGTGGCATGGACTCGACTCTGTAATGTAGTGCTGGAGGGAACTGACACCGTGCATTCTGCAGGGCTATTCGTATGAGTACGACAGGGTTCCACACTGTCCTGTTGAAATTGACCAGGCCCGTCGGAAAGCATAATAAATGGATGCAGGTGATCAGTCAAGATGCATACGTACGAGTCACTGTCAAAGTAGTATCTAGACGTATCAGTGGTCCGATATCACTGCGATTTCACCCGCCCCCTCACTATTACAGTCCCCTGCTGACATGCTGGGTCCATGGATGTATGAGGTTGTCTTCATACTCGTACATGACCATCCGATCGATACAATTGGAAACGACACTCGCCAGACCAGTCAACATGTTTCCAGTCATTGTCCAATGTCGGTGTTGACGGAGCCAGGCGAGACCTAAAGCTTTGAACTGTGCAGTCAGCAAGAGTACACTAGTGGGTCTTCGGCTCGGAAAGCCCATATCGATGATTATTTTTGTTCACACTGACGTTGATGGCCCATTATTGACATCCGCAGCATTTTGCAGAAGTGTTGCACTTCTGTCACATTGAACGATTCTGTTCTGTCGTCTTTGCTCCCGTGGTTGCAGGATCTTTTTCCTGCCGTAGCCGTTGGAGATTCACGGTGAACTCGTGAAATGGTCATACGGGAAAATTGTAACCTCATTATTATCTCGAAGATGATGTGTCCCATCACTCGTGAGCTGAATACCAAGGTATTACAAAAACCAACAACTTAAATTCGGTATCACAAAGATAATGTCGTCCATAAGGCGAACCATAGACTTAGTTTCATTGCATATAGTCTTGCAGGATTAGCTGTACTTGAACCTTGTGTACCGAAAAAAGATGCTCCACTGCTAGCAACAATTTATCGTATGATGGTATTGAAAAAAAGGAAATAATTCAGTAATTCGTAAATATATATTCTCAGTGTAGCAAATCAGCTAAAACCTGTACTACTTTATAACTTTTATACAATTCAGCTGCAGCTCAAAATGGCCTCTGCAAGCAACGTACTTTATAACAAGTCGTTGAATTATTAATAAAAAAAACGCGAAAAGCTCTTGACCGATTTATTAACATTTTTAACATCTCTAATGAACTATTGATCCTGAAATATTACAAGTGTTGATTTTATACCTGATCTGTATGCGTCCTTGAAATTACCTTGGTAATTTTCTGCTCAGACTTAATACGTGGTCGACAGTACTTAACAACTTACTGGGTTCCTCGCGTACTAGTTACGGTAACACAATAGATGCCGATTGTGAACAAAGAGTAAACATTTAAATTCTGTGTTAAGATCGGAACAAGTCCTAGTGAAACGTGGAAGATGTTTAAACAAGCTTATGCAGGTGAAGCACTTTGATGAAGTAGTGTTTCCGAGTGGCTCATTTGGCTCTGTGGTGGTAAAGATTCAGTGCAAAGGTATCCTAGAACTTGCTAGCCGGCCGTCTACTACACACGCTGATGCAGATGTAGAGAGGGTAAGGCAGTCGTTAGAAGAAGACTACCATGTAACTGTTCGTGCAAAATCAAAATAAATTACTTCGAATCCTGGTATGCCACCTAAGATTATATGCGAAGAGTTAGAGAAACGAAACCTTAATGAAAAACTCGTGCCTCACACACTAACATACAAGAGAATAGACGAAGAATTTATGTTGAACTACTGGGTGGAGCCAGATGTGATCAAATACTTCTATCAAAGATTACTACTGGAGATGAATGTTCGTCTTACCAGTATGGCCCTCACAAGAAGTGTCCAAGTGTTCAATAACAGAGTCCTGAATCGCCCACTTTGAAAAGTGACAAGCGACATCCTTAGAGAACGAAAACAAAGATGAGTACATTCTCTAACAGTATTCGTTCATCGTCATTGTGTCTGTCCAGGTGAAACAGTAAACCAAAGTCTTCAAATGTTTGCGACAATCAATTCTACGTCGCCGCATCGATATGTCTTTCTGAGGTGTGATTCTTACTGCACAATTCACGACCTCATAGTGCTTTGTATGTTATCGAGTACCTGCTCAAACATTGTGTTATTGCCTTCACACATCCACAATATTTGCTCAACCTCTCGCCTTGCTATGTCTTTCCTTTTCCACCGGTGAAATGGCGACTAAAAGGAAAGCTTCATCAAGATATCGCACACACCTATCGGATAGTGAAATCAGTTACAAGCATCGCCTTTGAAAACTTCCCTGCTTTTTCCAAGACCTCCAGAAATGTTGAGAATTATGTATATATTGCCAAGAGCATTTTTAAGCTAGGTGCTAGCACCATTACTTAAAAAGTGCAATTTTCTATTTTTTAACTTGTTCTGGACTTTTTTGTGACATAAATTTGGTTGCTGGTATGTTTGTGGGATACACGTCGAGACTATTTGATCGATTACCTTGAAGTGGACCGAGTACCTACGTTTTGACGAATAAGGTTTTTATACTCCGCAAGCGAAAGTGTCGTGTATGATAGATAGTCCTGAAAACAGAACAAACGTATGCCTAGAGAAATAAATCCTCTATATGTGTATTTATGAAGAATGAATAAAATCCAATTTTCAGCTAATTACTTAAGAAACGAAATTCTTCCAGTTTACATTGTACATGAATAAGTTTCCTTTCACAGTGTACTAATGAAATACTCATTCACTTGCTGATATACAGTATACAACCTTTGCATTTCAGAGCTGGAAAATTAAAGCGCGTATACAATTTCATAAGGAGGCAAGTAGAATCAATCCTCAGAAATTAAAGAGAAATACCTGTGGAATCGATTTATAAAGTAACTTAAGAAATAGCTCGAAGATAACGTTGTTTTCACAGGTATCTAACAACTAATTAGAAAAATTCGTTCTTAAGAAACAGTACTCGTTCTTTACTCGCAGCCAAGACGGAGTGACCGAGCGCATTGAGGCGCTATGCTCCGATGCGCGAGGCAGTTCCCAATCGGGAGTTGGAATCCTCCCTCGGGCATGGATGTTTGTGTTGTCTTTAGTATAAGTTAGTTTATAAGCAGTTTTGGAACTGATGACCCTGCATTTAAGTCCCATATGCATAACAAACATTAGAAGATTTTTTCTTTATTCACATGACGTAATGACTGCTATCGACAGTGGATGTCAGTTTGATTCCGTACTCAATTTCCAGAATGCTTTTGACACCCTCCCTCACAAGCAGTTTCTAATGCAATTGTGTGGCTATCGTGGTGATGTGCAGCTGGGACCGTGGTTTTATGACAGGAAGGTAATACTATAGTTGTCCGTCGTCCTGTAGAGTACATGAAAAAGTCGAAAGAACAATTCGTTTAATATTACACCCCATTAGGGGAGTGACACCGATAGGATAAGCTATCTCGTACTTAATGGTGCCAATCACCGAGACAAGAGCGATTTTATTTTACTGAAATTAAAATCACCAACTTTCTTCTCCGAGTTCCATGTTGACTCCTACCCAAATAATAATATATGATCCTATTAATAAAACAGAGAAATCAGAGCACACTCGGAAAGATTTACTTGTTCATTTTTCTTCCATGATGCTCGAAAGTGTAACAAGTTTTTCAGCGAACAGTTCGAACAGAACTACAAGATGTGTCAAATAAGTGACGCAAATAATAGCATTCGAAGATACAAATAAACATAAAACAAGAATGCAAACACTGTTCTCACATGACTATAGCACATGTTCAAAAGTCACCGCCATTCATGTTGGGAAAACTGTTAAATGTTTGTAAATCTATCGGACGAAACTGCGTGGTCATCAGTCCGTAGCTTACAAACTTCTTAAACCTAGGTATACTAACCTAAGGACTACACACACACACACCCATGCCCCAGGGAGGACTCGAACCTCCGACGGCGAGCAACCGCGCGCTCCGCAGCGGGACGCTTTAGACCGCCGACTACTCCACATCGGCTTCATGTTGGGACTTCCGGACTTTGGTCAACAAGTTGATGAAGGCAGATCGAGGACGGATTGCAGTAATTCAAATGTTTGTTAAGCTTATGGGACTTAAATGTGGCGTTATCAGTCCCTAAACTTACAAATTACTTATGAACTAACTTATACTAAAGACAACACAAACATCCATGCCCGAGGGAGGATTCGAACCCCCGACGGGGAACGGCCTCGCGCTCGGCTACTCCGCTGCGGCTAGTAGTAATTACTGGCATCTCATCAGAAATGTTGCGCTGCATTTTGTTGACGATTATGTGGGTTGTTGCGCTACACCCTACAGTTGAGGACTCCACACAAATGTTAATCACACGGTGACAGATCAGATGACATGGATGGCCAACTAGTGTCGCAAACAGACCTACTTTTGACAGGCATGAAAACTGTGTGTATGTGGCAAAAGGTTCTGCCGGCTCGATGGGTACAAAATGTTCAAATGTTTGTAAATCTATCGGACCAAACAGCGTGGTCATCAGTCCGTAGCTTTCATACTACTTAAACTAAGGTAAACTAACCTAAGGACAACACACACATCCATGCCCCAGAGAGGACTCGAACCTCCGACGGCGAGCAACCGCTCGCTCCGCAGCGTTGCGCCTTAGACACTTTTTTTTTTTTTTTTTAATTATATGTTGTTCTCTATTTTGCGGACGCTGATCATGATTGTTCGTTGTAGTTCGACGAGTGGCTGGCTAAGCTTTGTTATTACAGAGGACATTTAGCCCCATGACCGGACGCGCTGAGCCACGGCGCCCGGCGACCGCTCGGCTACTCCACCGCGGCTCGATGGGTACAAATAAAGATAAGACAGGAATGCAAACACTGTATTCATATTACTATAGCACATGTTCAAAAGTCACCGCCATTCATGTTGGGACTTAAGGGCTTAGGTCAGCGCTGAATCTTTTTTAACTTCTCTGTCATACCCACTTGGTACTGATCCTACGCCGACGATCAGTATTCAAGAATTGTTCAAAGGAATGTTTTGAAGATACTTCCATTGTTAATGGATTACGCTTCCTAAGTATTCTTTCAATTAATCTCAATCTTCCATCTGCGTTACTCATGCTTCATCTTGTGTGTTCGTTCTACTTAAAATTATCCCGTCTGCATTATCCATTAATTGTTTTGATATTTCTTTCTTTGTATTCGACGTTTGTTAATATTGAGGGCCACTCCATGTAGTAAGCACCTATTCGCAGAGGACCTCCTGCATCTTTCTACAATTTTCCAGCGTTATGACTTATCGATACCGTAAAACATCATGTCTCATGGAACACCATACCTTATCTACTAGATCATTTACAAATATTGTGTGAAGTAAAGATATTATACACTCCGTTGGCGTATGCCTGAAATTTTTATTGGATCAGAAGACTTTCCTCCATTGAGAATGACGTGCTGTGTTCTTTTCACCAAAAACTATTCAATCCAGTCACACAGTTATTATGTATTTCCCAGTGCTCTTATCTTGTTCATTAGGCGACCGTGTGGAACCGCATGGAACGCGTTCCAAAAATCAAGCAGCACGTCATCTAACTGGGAGCCTGCAGACTTTCGCGATCTCGTGGACGAACAGAAAGTGCTGGTAGATGTTTACTACAAATCATGTTCATACAATTTGATGTATACGTTCTTGGTTTCAACAATATTCTTACACCGTGTTAACATTATCTGAATCACACTTAAATCATCTACGACTAGAACTCTTTGGAACACAGAATGAAATGTATAACTCAAACGCAGTCCAATTTGGTAACTGTGCGGCGTTTAATCATCAGCTTCAGCTGGATATGATATACGTGAATAAACTAGTTGACTCCCTTCTCTGTCGAACTTACACCATTACCAAAGGAAGAGGCAGTGTTTACATTGTTTAGTATACCGTGGATGACATACCAAACATTGATGGAAAAAAGTAATATATCTGAATTCTCTTTTCAGTGCACTACGAAGACTGTCGAGATTGTGACTAAGTCTATGTGTGCTTGTAAATGTTGTTTCATCAGTAATTTCTGCTAACGAAAGCTGGCCAATGACAAAATCAGTTGGTACAACCCTTTTATAATATGAAGCATTTTGTATTCTGTTTGCAAAACTGGAAAAGTTTTAATGTAAATAGTGTCTGCAGTACAAGCATTAATGGAATATCGAGACAAAGTAAAAAGTCGCCGTTTCCGAGTTGTAGGACTAGAACAAACAGTGCCAGTGAGTGGCTTGTGGCTAAAACTCCTCGTCTGGTTGAAACACGCACATTGTGCCATCTCCGTTTTCACGTAGCGTAGAAATATGTATTTAGAAGTGTCGTAAAGTGCTGTCGAAGATTTTAATATCACTTAGCACCAGTGTCTCAATACGCCAAGAAGCTATCTGTTTCAACTTTCACCACAATCCTGTGGACGTTAATATTTTATTTATATCTTTTCGCAAACAACCATCATTAAAGTACGATTCATGAATGAGAATCGCACTGCGATAATTTTCTCCCGTGTGCGTATTATCCATGGCGTGAGTCTTTCTAACTTATGTTTATGCGCAGAAAATGTGATAGTTTACATCTGCAAGAATGTAACACAATTTATGCGGTTTTGATGTCTATTACATTTCAATATCGTTGGTCAACAGTGTAGTCTAGTGACAGTATTAACTAGATGGTGCTGACAGATGTCATGCGGATCTGATAATCATTATGAGATCATGTCATGCGTCTACTGAATGTTTGGTTGATGCGCGACGTGATCACTTCTTATCAACGAGACCTACAGACGACGGATATTCAACTGTGCTTCCTACATGACGATACGCAATTGGATTATAACCGATTTACTTAGGTCAAGTATCCTGATGACTAATTAACGTAACACTGAAACCAGTAGCTTACCAAAAACAAAGTAACATTAACTTCATCAAAACAAGAGAGCACACTAAATAACATAACAGTTCAACAGTTGAAATAGGTAACATATAACTATGCATTTGGGGAGTGAGTCAAACACAGACAAAGAGGCAGTGATTAAATGGAGCAACTTACATAAAACGCCGTCGACAGGGGCAGCTGAATCAGCCTGTATATTGAATTCATTGAATGTTTGGAAACAGGCCGACGTTTTTGTTCGACTTTTCCGGCTGAATTAGCTACAAGTGTATGTACGTGAAGACATACTTCTCTCCACGCCCATTCGCGGTTGTGGTTGTAGACACCGCTCGATAAGGAATATGATCGCTATACGAATATCAGGAAATGTGACGTCATAAAGAATTAGATCCTTGCAAAAGTGCCACTACGTCAACCGACCGAAAATAGTATTTTTGATAAAGAGATCAGATAACGATTTGTTACAAAATTTACATATAATTTGAAACTTTTTCGAAAATTTGTCTCTCTGACACCCTTCACGAACTGATAAGTGGGAAGAACTTTATAAATTCCTGCGTTTTCCTTTTTCGTGTAATAAGGTTTGAAAAATTGTGTTTATGACTAATATCGAAAAAATTTTGAATTGTTACAAGTGCCATTGATTGACAGACATGTATTCAGCATATTCTAGACAGTATCTTAATTAAGCTAATTAATTTTTACTATGACGTATCTCATTTTAATAATAATGTCCCATCGCATAGCTCGTTAATTTGTGTATAAACTATATACATCGTTCGATTAACGGAGTTAATTGCCGTTTGTAGTGGCCGAGCGGTCTGCGACGCGCCAGTCACAGTCTGCACGGTCGCTACGGTAGGGGGTTCGAACCCCCACTCGGGCATGGATATTTGTGGCGTCTTAAGTATAAGTTAGTTCATAAGTAGTTCGTAAGTTTAGGGACTTATGACCCCGCAATTAAGTCCCTTAAACATTTGAACATTTTTGGAGTTAATTGACTTAGCGAATGTCATGAGATAGTCGGGCTGTTGTGTGCATACCGCACTAACTCTGCGCCAATTGGAGTTCTATAGGAGACATGAGGGCTGGTTGTACAACGCAACGTTGTCGTGGGATGACGCCTTTCGAACTGGGTATGGTAGTCGGCGTCCAACATATGGGAATTTTGATTTCGGTAGTGGTGCAGGAATTCTGCTTGGCATATTCAACCCTGTCCAAGGTGTATCGTGAATGGTTGAATGAGAGTGTACAGACTACAAAGGACGAACTACCTGTCTTCCAACCACCCTCGCGTCTGTTATCCGTGATACGTGATACGAAAAATGAAGAGTGACACAGGTCGCGCTAGAAATGTCTCCCAAAAGACAATACTTAGGGACCTGGATTCCGTGAGATATGCGAGTCGACGCCGAACATGGATACCGCTGCATGGTGTTGCCGTTTGGCAACACAAATTTTTGTTACTTTTCAGGCATACTTCTTGTTGAAAGATTGCAACACCATCCATATCGTATACATTGGAGTCTGTTCTAAGCATTTAGTTAATCGATTGCTCCATAGACGGCAGCGCAGTCATGAACTGAGGAGAAATCCAACAAAGAGCGCTCCAGCGGATTTTAGTCACTATTGAGCATTAATGTAATTACAAACTGATACGACTTCCGCCAAGAAAAAAAAAGGATTATCATGTTACATACACCTAATGGAAATAGAAAACATGTTATATACCAATATTTTCCTGCAGAGTGACTTATGTCTAAATGCATGATGTTGACATGGCAGCAGGTAAATAACGATTTTCCGCTGCATAGATGCATAGATGAACATTTTCTACCACATTTATATTTTTTGCGCCAAAATAAAAATTCATGCAGTGTAGGGTTAATGTATCGTCATCAGGCACAACGGCTTGCCTTTGTGGTTCACTCACTAGAGATGTACACTAGAACAATAAAGAAACGTGTTATAGGACGAATCACGATTTCAACCATATCACTATGGTTGCTGTGGTGTGAAGATGGCCATTTACCATGAAATAAAATAAAATTTTGTATGAATGTGTACATCTTTCTCCTTCGAAAAAAAATTATGCCTAATAATGCACACATGAAAGTATAGAACATGAAGCCCCAAGTGAGACTGCGTGGTTTTTATAACTAAAGCGCAGCTACTAACAGAGATACAGTGTCTGCTGTATCGTAGGACAGCATAGCTTGGTAGATATGCTTATGTGTTATCGTGAAATCAATTTGCGCCGGTAATATTATTTCCAGTTGTTACAACCAGGTTCCCTACACCAAAACAAAAACGTTTACTGAACTTTTTTTCATAGTTTTGGTATAAAGAACCTGTTCGCGTAGTATGGCAGCTGTCACGCACCTGCACTACACTCAGATTGTTCTACAGTTTTACAAGAGGATAGCGTACGACCACATCACTCCCACTTCAACCGGAAATTGTTCCAAGAACACGCAGGGGAGGTCCAAATACTGATGTGGTCACCCAGGAGTCAAAACTTTCATCCCGTCGAGCATACCTGGAATGTCGCGGAACGAGGGTCCTGCACCCATGCACGGACGAGAATTGAATGTCGATCTACAAACGATTTGGAGCCAACTAGGTGCAGTGAAATACCAGAGACTTCTGGTCACGTTTCCGCGGCGTGTCACTTATAATAACAATAATAATAATAACTTCGTGTGGCTCATTGGCCTGGTGCAAGTCTTTCAGTTGGACACCACTTCTGCGAGTTGCGTGTCCCTAGCCTACTCCAGTTATCCAACCGGGGAATGGGGACCTACAGCTTAACGTGCAATCTGAATCACTTGTCGTTTCTGGCGACTCCTCTCATCGTTGAGAGGTTAGCATCATATCCGATGACAACTGTAAGGTCGTAAAAACAGACATTGTCTATGAGAAGTGCTACTGGAAAAGTCTTTTGAAATGAAGACATTTAACCCTCCTACTATCACTGGGGTCAATATGACCCCATAAGCACATTTGAAATATATATCTCCCTTATTTTCAATGCAATTATTTTCAAAATTTATGACTTTGTCTCTCTAACTTGCTTGTATGCAATGACATATTATTCAGTTTTACATTTACAACATATTAAAATTTATTCATGGTCTTTGCACTGAGTACCACTGGGGTCAGCATGACCCCAATCTAAATTTTTTTGTTTTGTTTCTTGAATGTAACATGAAAACAGAACAGTGAATATTACGTTGAACAGATGTTATAGGAAACACCTGCAACAATGAAACTAACACTTTCCACCTCTTATTTATACCCATTGTTGTCGTTTCTTGCCTCAGCAGTTGTTGTGTGTTGCCTCAGTTGTTGCTAGTGTTTTGTCTCAGCGTGTGCAAGAACTACACTATGTCTAGAAAACGTCTGAGTAGTGCTGAAATACAAGCAATTTTGAATGAAGAAGAGGAATTAGGAGATACAGCAACTGATGACGACGAAGAGATTGATGGTATTCTTTCTGGAGGTAGTGAATCAACTGAAGTTCTGATGAAGACATTGGAGATTTGGAAACTCCTGAAGCTGATGGCATATCAGATCAGAATGTCTTCAAGTAGGTATAAATAATCTGTCATATGTTTGCAAAAACCGATACTACCACTACTACTACTAATAATAATCATAATATGTAAGTAATCCCATTTTTTCAGGTCGAGAATTGGAAATGAAACAATGGGAAAAAATCCTGTTACATTACATGGTAGACAGCCAGCACGAAATATATTGAAGACAGCTCCAGGTCCCATGAGACATACTGTAAGGAACGTAAATACTGTGCAGTCAACATCTGAATTAGTTATGAAGCCCAGCATTTTCCAGATTATTTTGAAGTGAAGCAACAAAGAGGGTAACATTACTTTCGGTACCAAATGGACAGATATTGATAGAGAAGAATTTGAATGCTTTCTCGGCCTGCTTATTCTTGCGGGGGTGTGCAAAGGTCACAATGAGGGCATAGTGAATTTATGGAACGAAGAGCATGGCCGACCTATTTTCAATAGTTATATGGCTAGGAACCGCTTGACAGAAATATCACGCTTTATTCGGTTTGATGATGCTCAGCACCGGCGGCAGAATCGTAGCCCTGATAAATTGGCTCCGATAAGGGATTTATTTGAGCAGTGGGTAAGCACATTGCATGATGCATACGAACCACATGACAATATTACAGTTGATGAACAGCTGGTAACTTTCAGGGGTAGGTGTCCATTTCGCCAGTACATCCCTTCAAAACCTGGAAAGTATTGTATAAAGATTTGGGCTTCATGTGACAGCACTAATTACTATGTCACACACCTGCAAGTGTACACAGGAAAGGGCGAAGGCCAGCATAGAGAAATAAATCAGGGGAAAAGAGTAGTGTTAGAACTGACAGAACATTTATCCGGAAGTGGTAATTTCTTTACAAGTTTGGAGTTGGCAAAGGAACTAGAACGAAAACAAATGACTCTGCTAGGAACACTATGACAAAGTCGAAGTGAACTACCTGCAGAATTTATCAAAGCAAGGGGAAGAACAGAAGGTTCATCTCTTTTCGGATTCTAGGAATCAGCTACAATAGTCTCCTATTGCCCAAAAGAGGGTAAGATAGTGACATTGCTGAGTACTATGCATTTCAGGGAGGAAATAGCTGTCGGCAAAGCAGTGAAACCTATTATAATCCTAGACTATAATGAAACAAAATCAGGTGTAGACACTATGGACAAGTTAGTGAGAACCTACACCACAAAACGTATGACAAGAAGATGGCCCATGGTGATTTTTTATAATATCTTGGATATTAGTGCCTTGAATGCTTTCATAATTTGGTTGGACTTAAATCCTGACTGCAGTAAAAAAACCAACTACAAAAGAAGAGAATTTCTTCTGGACCTGGGAACAAGTGTAGTACAGAAAAACAGAAGCCAGCGCAGCAAAGCTTCTCTGCCTCGTCCTCCTCCTCCTTCAGCACAAGTGCATACGGTGGTAAAACGTGGACAGTGCTACCTGTGCCAGCATTCAGTGGATAGAAAACATTCAGAAACGTGCAGAAGATGCTATTCCTTTGTCTGTAAACACCATTCAGACATTCTTTGTTTTAAATGTAAAGAGTTGCTTTGTTTTACATGTAAGGATCTATAAGATCAATTGTTGAGACAAGATATGTAAGTGCTTATATATCTACTTCACCTGGTTTCAATCATTAATGTATGCTTATGTGTCAGTTCATTAAAAAATTAAATACTGCCAATATATCCCTTGTTAATTACTTGGGGTCATAATGACCCCAACGGTACTCAGTGTAACAAAAAAATTCTGGTAGTAGGAGGGTTAAACAATGTACTAATGTGCCAAATTCGCTATATTACTTAAAATATTTATTTATTTTGTACACTAGTTTCCGTGAAGAGACATTTTTTCATTCTACAAAAAATAAATAAATAAATAAATAAATAAAAAATAAAAAAAATAAATAAAAAAAAAAATAAAAAAAAAATTGCCCTCTCTTCGCTAAGTTAAAGTACTGAATCTGTATTACTACAACTGATTATAATAAAACATCCTGTCTAAAATAAAGGATTCCTACATCAGATTGTTACATCATTCCTGTAATAAGAGAACAGGTGTGGGCTAAGCCGTTATAAGCTTTGTTCCTATGAACACGTACCGAGCGAGGTGGCGCTGTGGTAACACACTGGACTCGTATTCGGAAGGATGGTGGTTCAAATCTACCTCCGGCCGTCCAGATTTAGCTTTTCCATGATTTCCCTAAATCACTCCAGGCATGTGCCGGGATAGTTCCTTTCAAAGGGCACGGCCGATTTCCTTCCCCCATCCTTCCCCAAAATTCCGAGCGTGAGCTCCGTCTCTAATGACCGAGCAGTCGATGGGACGTTAAACCCTAAGATTCCTTCCTTCCTTACTTCCTATGAACACTTAATAGTTCTCTTGAATGAAAATCTGTTTGTTCGTACAAAGTAAAGAAATGTTATAAGTAATACAGCGACTATGGCAAATAAGTACATTAATTAAATTTATTCATTTGAAAAAGAAAAAAAAATGTAAGAGAGACTGTGGCGGGAGAGACTGGTCCCCACACCCTCAACCATACGATGTGTTGAGTGACGCTGGATATCGGCGTTGGTTTACAGTATAAAACCACTAGGTGTTAAAATACACGAAATACTTGTGTTGTCACATGTTAATGTAGGCGGCGAGCTAATAACGCGACGCCGCGCCGGCCTCCCGGACACGCAGTAGCCCCCGCCCTCAGCCGTGTCCTGCGGTGTGCAGCCAGAGGCCGCCCTTGCCCCCCCCCCCCCCCAGGCCACTGTCGCTCTCGCTGTCCCGGCTCATTAGGGCCGCGGTCGCGGACCCCTGCGCCCTAATCACATCAGACGCTACCAACTGCCCGGCAAGAAACGGGCCTAACCTGTTTATCACGCCTGCTGCCGCCATTCAGGCCGGGGCAAAGCGCCGCCGGTGGGCGGCAAATGGAAAGGTGGAGGGGGGGGGGGGGAGAAGGGAGGGAAGTGAAAGGAAAGGAAAGGGAAACCCGGGGAGGCGCCGCGCGTCTCTCTGCGCACCAGTGTCGTCTCTTGTGATATCCGCAGAGGCTAATGCTCAAAGTAAAATGCTCAAAAATATGTGGACATGTGTGGGCTAAAAGGGTTCTCACACACAAAGGGGTCCTCTCCCCGAAACAAAACAATGACAAACTATGAGAGCAGGTTCCTTTTACCAAAACTAGGAAAAAAAGTTTAATAAACTGTTCTTGTTTTGTGAAACCTTAACTTTTCCCGGCGTAATGAATGTTCAAACAACTTACGGGCGCTCCCGTCACGGTCTGCACGGCCACTACGGTCGGGGGTTAGAATCCCCCCTCGGGCATGGATATTTGTGCCGTCCTAATTCGTAAGTAGTTTGTAAGTTTAGGGACTGATAACCCCGTAGTTACGTCCCATAGACTATACAAACATTTGAACATTTGAACAACTTACGGGTATGCTGCCGAGTGACGTCGACAACCGCCGATATTTCGGCAGGAGGACACCCTGCCATTCTCAAGGCACAACTGCACTTAAGGAACCAATGTGCAAGCGTATTTAATACCACGGTTTGCAAAGGGTAAACAAGGAAAATAACACACACAGCACAAGTCACTGTAGAGTCAACACAACCAAAGGTGACCAAACATCAAAAATATCGATAGTGACTTAATCAACAGGTGAGGCAGCATTAATTTTGACCCTCTATTTTTGACGAGAGACAGTGCCGGATTACAAGCAGAATTTAAACAAAAACCACCATCTTTGTTTATAAGGTCGCTTGCTAGTTTAATTTCAACAGCTTTCAACACCTAATGTGGCCAATTTGTTTATGGAGGATTTCGACGAATGTGCTTTAGTGTGGTCGACTCTTAAACCTGTGTGTTTTTCAGATATGTAGACGACACTTTTGTCGTTTGGCATCATGGTAGTGAGAATTTAAACAGTTTTTTGGAACACCTACATTCAATCCACCAGAAAATTCACTTCACTATGGAGGTGGAAAAGAATGGCTGTTTTCCTTTCCTTGATGTGTTGGTCTGAAGGAAGGTTGATGGTACATTGGGACATTCTGTTTATAGGAATTCTACTCACACTGATTTGTATCTGCGAAGTGATAGTTGTCACCATCCAGCTCAACGTGAAGGAGTACTTCGTACCTTGGTTCACAGGGCACATGTCATTTCAGACACTGAAAGTTTGTCAGCTGAGTTGTCCCATCTCGAGGAGACCTTTCGTCAGAATGGTTATAGTGAGAGACAGATAAAACGTGCATTGCGCTATCAGCCTTCTGTGCAACGGGAGAGTGACGATAGCAAGAAGTGGCACCTAAATCTATGGCCTTTTTGCCTTACGCAGGAAGCATTTCCAACAAGATTGGTCTATTTTGCAGAAATATGATGTAAAATGTGTTTCTCGACCACCTTCTAAGAAAAAGGCACTGTTGTGGTCCGTAAAGGATGATCTTGGTTTGCGTAAGGCAGGTATATATCGTATGCCTTGCAGTTGTGGCATGTCATATATTTGTCAGACAATCAGGACTGTGGAAGACCGGTGTATTGAATATAAACGTTACACGCGCTTACAACAGCCAAACAAATCCGCTGTTGCAGAAAGCTGTCTTGGCACCGATCATCCTATAGAATACAACAACACGGAGATTCTGTCATGCACTTCCACCTATTGGGATAGTGTTATTAAGGAAGCTGTTGAAATTAAACTAGCAAGCGACCTTATAACCAGAGATGGTGGTTTTTGTTTAAATTCAGCTTGGAATCCGGCACTGTCTCTCGTCAAAAAACAGAATGACAAAATTAATGCTGCCTCACCTGTTGATTAAGTCACTGTCGATATTTTTGATGTTTGGTCATCTTTGGTTGTGTTGACTCTGCTGTGACTTGTACTGTGTGTGTTATGTTCCTTGTTTACCTTTTGCAAACCGAGGTATTAAATACGCTTGCACATTGCTTCCTTAGGGCAGTTGTGCCTTGAGAATGGCAGGGTTCCTCCTGCCGAAATATCGGCGGTTGTCGACGACGGCACCCAGCAGCATACACGTAAGTTGTTTGAACATGTTCTTGTTTTGGTGTATGGATCCGGGTTGTAACAATTTGAAACAATTTTACAATCTACATCTACATAGATACTCTGCAAATTACATTTAAGTGCCTGGCAGAAGGTTCATTAACTAATTTCATAAATTTTCTCTACCGTACCATTTTCTAATAGCGCGCGAGAGGAAAGCACACCTAAATCGTTCCGTTTTCGATCTGATTTCTCTTATTTTATTGGGATGGTCACATCTCCCTAAGTAGGAGGGTGCTAGCAAAATATTTTCACATTCAGAAGTAAAAGTCGGTGATTGAAACTTCGCAAACAGATCACGCCGCAATGAAAAAGTCTTTCATTTAATGATTTCCACCCCAATTCGTGCAACATTTCCGTGACGCTTTCCCCTCCGTAACGTGATAAAACAAAACGAGCTGCCCTTCTCTGAACCTTCTCAATGTCTTCCGTCGGTCCCACCTGATGAGGGTCCCACAGTACTACAGGAGAGGACGTACAAGTGTGATGTAGGCAGTCTCTTTGGTGGGGCTGTTGCATCTTCGAAGCGTTCTGCCAATGAAATGTAACCTTTGGTTCGCCTTCCCCACAATATTTTCTGTGTGTTCTCTTCAGTCTAAGTTGTTCGCAATTGTAACTCCTGGGTATTTCGTAAAATTTACGACCCTAAGGTTTGACTGATTTATCATGTTATTCAAGTTCAGCGTATATCTTTTACTGGTCATGCGTATTACTTCACACTTTTCATTATTTAGTGTTAATTGCCAATTTTCGGACCATGTAGAAATTTTGTCTAAATCGCTTTGCAGTTGCTTCCATCCTCTGTTGACTTCACTAACCGATGAACGACAGCATCATCTGCGAACAGTCTAAGGAAGGTATTCAGATTGTTTCCTAAATTGTTTATAAACAAACACAAGGAAGAGTAGGGACCTACAACGCCTCCCTGAGGAAAGCCAGGTATCACTTCTATTTTACTCAATGACTTACCGTCAATTACCACGAACTGTGTCCTTTCTAATAGGAAATCATGAATACAATCGCACAGTTGGGGCGATATTCCATAAGCACCCAATTTCATTAGAAGCCGCTTGTGAGGTACAGTGTCAAAAGCCTTCCGGAAATCCAGAAATGTGGAATGGATTTGAGATCCCTTGTAGATGGCACTTGTCACTTCATGTGAATAAAGGACAAGCTATGTTTCGTAAGATCGATATTTTCTGAATCCGTTTTGACTATTGGTTAATAGGTCGTTTTCTTCGAGGTAGTTCATAATGATTTGGGGATCACTCCTATTGCCTTTCTTGAATATTGGAGTAACTTGGGCAATTTTCCAGTCTTTGGGTACGGATCTTTCGCTGAGTGATCGGTTGTAAATTATAGCTAAGTACGGAGCTATTGCATCAGCATACTCTGAGAGGAATCTAGTTGGTATACAATCTGGCCCGGAAGATTTGTTTTTGTTTAGTAACTTAAAGTTGTTTTACTACTCCAGGAACATCTACTTCTAAATTTTGCATGCTGGTAGCTGTTCTTGGTTCGAATTCTGGGATGTTCACTTCGTCTTCTTTGGTGATAGAATTTGGAAAAGCTGTGTTTAGCAATTTTGCTTTAGCACTACTGTCATCGGTAGTATTACCATTGCTATCGCGTAGTGAAGGTATTGTTCGCGTTTTCCGCTAGTGTACTTCACATTATGATCAGAATTTCTTTGCATTTTCTGTAAGTTACGAGACAGGATTTCGTTGTGGAAACTATTATAAGTTTCTCGCACTGAAGTCCGTGATAGATTGTGGGTTTCTGTAAACGATTGCAAGTCTTGGGTATTTTATGTCTGTTTAAATTATGCATGTCCTTTTTTTTTTTGCCTCTGCAACAGTGATCTGACCTGTTTTGTGGTTTTGTGCACCATTGGGGGTCAGCTTCCTCTTTTATTAATTTATTTAGTATAAATCGCTCGATTGCTACTGATATTATGTCTTTGAAAGTAAGCCAAAATCTACACTCGCAGTGCAAATGAATGTCACGTTAACACATAGGCGTATCTACCAAGCTTTGGTGCCCTACGATAAAAGACATGCTGTACTACTGTTAGTAGGTGCACTTATAAAAACCACTCAGTACCACTTCGGGCTTCACGTTCTATACTTTCGTGTGTGCGTTAATATACGTAATTTTTCCTCAAGGCAGAAATATGTACTCATTCATACAAAAGTCAGACTAGTTCGCAAGTTTTAATGTCTTTTATATTTTGGTAACTGATTTCGGCCACTTAAATGGCCAACGTAGGACCACAACAACTGTAGGGTTTGCCACCGGTTGTGCTCAGTCGGAGCTGTGTGGAAGATTGAATGTTGACAGCTCAGCAGCCGCTATACCACCATCATCGGCGCCCATCCCCGCTCCCCACTGACGCAATTCATGGTAACGCCTCTTCTCGCCGCTGGCCGTAGGGCATTTGCCGCATAATGCTCAACGAGCAATATCTGCAGCTCTGGAAACCTCACCGGAGTATTACGACTAGACCAAGTTGCTCTCGTTGAGTGATCCTAATGATTTAGTTCGTAAAAGAAATAAAAACTATTGAGCGCTCCTCAAGGAGTAGCCTCCTTGTTCATTGCAACAGACAGCACCGCGAAAGCCCAGAAATCTACTTTTGTTTTCATATATTTCATTCCATTCCATGATGGTGATGACGGCTGGTGCAGCAACAGTGGTGAATAATTAAATAATTCGCAGTCTCTGTTGCAACATTCTTTATTGTATCAAATAACGCGTTTCGCGCTGTTAGCGCGTCATCAGATTGGGCGGAGATGGAGCCACAGAACTATTTAAAGCTGTGGTGGAAGTAGCTTAACAATTTGTATTCTGCCATTGGGCCCCATACCTGCAGAGGAGTTACTGTCGCGGCAGGTCCACACTTACGGTTTTTTTTTTTTTCCAGTAAGGATGCAAACGTCTGCAAATATGTCAATATCAGCGGCGAGTAGGTCTCTCGTGAGTTAAGCAAATCTATGAGAGAATTCCACTCTGCAGCGGAGTGTGCGCTGATATGAAACTTTCTGGGAGATTAAAATTATGTGCCGGAACCGGAACTCGAACCTGGAACCTTTGTCTTTCGCGGGCAAGCGCTCTACGGACTGAGCTATCCAGACACGACTCACGGTGCCACCCCACAACTTCATTCCTGCCAGTACCTCGCCTCCTACTTTCAAAACTTCACAGAAGTTATCCTTTCTTCCAGGAGTGCTAGTCTTGCAAATTTCGCAGGAGAACGTCCGTGAAGTTTGGAAAGTAGGAGGCGAGGTACTGGCAGAACTGAAGTTGTGGGACGGCACCGTCAGTCGTGTCGGGATAGCTCAGTGGTAGAGAGCTTGCCCACGAAATGCAAAGGTCTCAGGTTCGAGTCCCGGTTCTGGCACACAATTTTAATCTGCAAGGAAGTTTCAAATCTATGCTTAATGTCAGGGCATGATCTACCAACCAGACGGCTGCGGGCACTACGAGTTTGAGTGTCGGCCCTGAAGCCCCTCGCTAACACGACTGAAGAAGCCCAAATACACGACCTACGGCAGACGTTTCAGTTTGTAATCAAATTAAAGTGCACTGTAATTATTACAGTACGACATTGCTATATTAGTGAGTGAAATTTCATTTCATATATTTCTATATGTGATCGTTCAATTTCACGTTTTACAAATTGTTATACACAGTTATTTGTAGAATTTGGCTCCTTTCAGTTGTTCATCATGGCTACAGTAGTCATGAGCCACAATAACTTTTTTTTTACATAATTATTCTTTGTTTTCTGATCTCTTTCTACGCAGCTGCAGTTATACAGTTTGTATAGGTTAGGTTACCGGCTTTTACAACGGTAAATTTGTCTACTTTAGACCAGACGCGTTGCGCTTTATTTTAAAGACGTCTTCGGTGGTCAAGTTTTTTTACGCTGCCCTCTTCATATCTTTCTTGTAGCACATTACGACTTGCTGTTAGTATTTACAGTTCCATTTTTTTATAGAAGATGTTGGAAACTCGCAATTTGAAATTGTACATAGTGACAGAAAGTGGCAATGTGCTACAAGAAACACATGGAGAGGACAGCGTAAAAAAACTTGACCACTAAAGATGCTTTGAAATAAAGCGAAACACGCGTGGTCTAAAGTAGACTAATTACAGTTGCAAAAGTTGGTAACATGACCTTTACAAACTCTTTAGTGTTTTTTTCGTAAAGATCATTGTTTCACATTTCCGAAAAGTTAAAACAACTTATGAAGCTTTGCAGTACTTTCAAATCTTATAACGGTTCGTGTAACTCTGTTTTTAGTCTGTGATTCTGTAGAGAAAATTACATCATCAGCTAAGTGTATGAGGATATTGCCTAATTAAAATACGTTGTGGAAAGCAAGGAGTTTTAGATGTGTTCCAGGGATCATCTTAACTTACATCTGACGACAACTCTCCATTAAAGACATCACATTGCATCTTACCACTAAGAAATCCTCACTCCAGTCTCAAAGTTCTCAACATACTCCTGTTGACTTTATCTTCGTCGATAAGAATAACTGTGCTACTGAGTCAAACGACTTTTTGAAATCGAGAAAGAATGCACTTCAGGATGTCAAGTGAGACGTACGAGCTGGAAATCCACTCTGATTAACACGGAAAGGTCATTCTCTTGAAGTTACATCCAAGCGAAGAACACTTTCAAAGAGTCTGGAAGAGATGGGTATGAAAGAAACTAAAATTAATTTTTGTGGATCACGCCTGTTACTCTTCTTGAAAATGAACCAAGTAAGCCTTAAATTTTGTTTAGATTCTCTTAAAAAAACCATCTAGCCAAGAAGATTTTTTAAAGATTTGAATTGCTTCTGGATTGTCTGTGTAACTTTTGTCAAAATAGGTGAGAGAATTACGCTGGGGAACAACATTTTTGAAAACAACTGTCTATGTTTTCTTTACTGTATGCATCAACATTGCAAATTGGTTTCAGTAAGGAGCAAAGTAGCTGATTTAAAGTACGTGTAGGCCAGCTGATGCAATTGTATCTCATACAACAACTTTTGCATTGTATTTTTCATACACAGCACTTCGGTTTATAACGAAGTGTCGTTGTTGCCGCATAGCACATGTATCAGATAACCATGGAGTGTATCATTCTCTGCATAGTCTCTGTTAGTGTTAAATATAAAACCACGATTACCGAATGTTATAATGAAGTAGAAATGTAAATGCTTCGATTTACGTAGTACTTCTAACAGAAGATTAACGAGTGTTGCCCTCGCTATGAATGCTTTCACTTAAATCGACCAGTCGACCAACGATTAGGTAATTTACAATGAATATTTTCAATCTTCAGGTTTGAGTAATTTTTTCATCTTTTTTCCGCTTATGCATGAGTGGGTAGTGGATACCAATTTTAGTAAATAATAATTTAAAGGGATTAAGACAAAAATTGTGTTGCAGAAAATGAAGTAGTTTCCATTCATGTGATTATTTACATAAATAACAAATTTTCCTACTTCTGTGACTATCAGTTTGCCAGTGTTTTAAAATTTTAATTTCTGGTTATACATTCTAAATTTAAATAAATAAACGGATAATTTCAAATTTAAATTTATTCAAACTGTTTGCTTCTCTTTCTGGCGATTTGCATCATTTACCAATAATTATCCTATAGTCGGTGACGAGGCAACGTGAACAAACAACGTACTTTTATAACATTTGTTTGCGTTTTCTCAGCCCAATGCCTAGCATTTCTTACGCTTTGCAGACGACATCGTGTCCTAATGTAGACCTGCGGAGCCTGACAGATTGAAAGCCACATAACACACACAATCTAAACAACATGTGAAAATGAATATGTTAAAAACAGAAAAATACTATGTGACTAATTTCTTAACTGAAATGTATTTTGTATACAAATATATTCGAAAGAAATAATTAAAAAAATAAGCAAAACCTACTGATCCTAAAACTGCAGTGAATCGTGTTTTCTTGGCAAAACAGACACTTGCGCATAGGCGAATCAATCTATATTTAACATTTTAAATATTTTGGTGATTCAGTCACTAGCTTTTTTAGCATGTATTGCCACTAAACATATATTTCCACATGTCAGACAATATTCCATACCACATGTAATGTATACAAATATATTCGAAAGAAATAATGGAAAAAATGAACAAAACACACTGATCCTACAAGTGCGGTAAATCGTGTTTGCTTGGCAAAACAGACACTCACGTATAGGAGAACCAATCTATATTTAACTTTTTCAATTTTTTGGTGACTCAGTCACTTGCTTTTTAAGCATATATTGCCACTAAAGATATGTTTCCATATGTCAGACAGTATTCCTTTCACTTTTTATCCAGTCATGTGATTTACTCCATTTCCAGCCTACTAAGCTTTTCGGCATTTTGTTCTACACACAACGTTGTCTGTCAAATAAACGCACTATTCATAGTCATGGATGACATGTTGAACACTATTTATTGGGACTAATTGAAAGACATATCTATAAAAGATAATGACGATGACAGTAAACGATAAAAGAATGCCGTCAAAAATAATTATGTAAAATCATTTAAAGAATAGTTTGTTTTCTCTCTGACATAAATTAGATTAGTGAGTCAGTCTAGTTGTCGCTTGCAGTGTTACACGGATGCGAACGTGTTAGCATAATGTTTATAACGTAGATGCTACGACGTTATCAAACCACATGCTGCCGCACACTTGAATGCCTCCATAAAGAGAATGTTTACATATCATTGTAGGAGACTTGTTTTTGAATTACTATTAATTTTAAAGTTATTAAATAAATTAAGTGCAATATTTTCCTATGCCTTTATGAAAGAAGAATTCTGTAATTATTTATTAGATGAAAAAGAATTTAATAATTGGAGGCTGGAGGCGCAGGAAAAGTTTGCCAGATGTCCTCTATGGCCACCTGAGCACTGATGTGGCAAAGTTGCAATGACGTCATCTAATATGGCGTCGCTTCCGGAGTAAAATGGCCGCAGAGGAAAACTTAGTACCTCGTTTCCCTCCCCGCCCCGCCCTTCCCCCTTTACGATGCAAATATGGATGGCATCTACTTGGAAATTTGAATTTTACTTGATGCACTTGGCAACAATACCAAATGTTTTGGTGAGAAACTAGACGTCGCCATTAGAGGTCTGCTCGCTCGAATCGCGTGATACTTGTCGTTCTATGATAGTCCGTCAGGTGTCGGTACTGCAGCTTGCGGCAAGGCGTGTGGCTGCGCTCGACTTCCTCCGCGCTCGTTCGAGCGGGGCACGCTCGACTGGCCCGACCGTCCACACTGCCTGCTCGCCACTCGGTCGCCCACCACAACGCCACTAGAGTCCTGTAATACTTTGTCCGTCTTTTATATTGATATTAAATACACAATATTGATGTACACCCGTTGGGTTAGGTTTGTGCACCTCTCTCTGTTGCACCCCGTTAATATACATTCCCGTAGCATTTTGGCACTGTGCGTGGTTTCTGCGCCTCTACCTTTTCCGATTGAGTCCTTAACGGGAATTTTTCCAGTTGCAACATTCATATATCCCCCACTGCCACTTTCTTATATACATAATAAACAACGTGCAATATACAGGATCCGCACTTTCTTCCATGTCAGGGTCATATGCCGGTCTAATGCTCATAGAACTGTTTTAAATCCTCTTATTCCAATTGTTTACTTTACACAGCTGTACGAATTTATGGCGCTCCTGCTCTTTCAGTGATATCTGTGTTATATTTATTCAGGGCCGTCTGAAGAATGTCAACCGGGTGCACCAGCCAAAAGACTGAAGTGCATGTTTTCGGAATTGCTGGACTGTGAAATGCGCGATGCACAATCCACCAATGAGATGAACCTTTATTTAGCACGAATTGATGGTTATGACGACGAACCGCTTGAATAGTAGAAACGCAACTGTACTCTCTTTCCTAAGCTAGCTGTAGTGCCAAAAGAGTATTTTGTGTGCCCGTCTCAAATGCAGCTAGTGAACGCACTTTCAGTGCGGCAGGGAGCCTGATCTCTGATAGAACCACTCGACAAGATCTATAAGGTGTCAATGATATTTTAATAGCACATTGCAATTACAACGCCACCAACGAATAGTTTGGGCCGGCCGCGGTGGCCGAGGGGACTGAGGCGCTCCAGTCACGGTCTGCACAGCCACTACGGTCGGGGCTTCGAATCCCCCCTCGGGCATGGATATTTGTGCCGTCCTTAGTATAAGGTAGTTGATAAGTAGTTTGTAAATTTAGGGACTGATGACCCCGTAGTTAAGTCCCATAAGCTATACAAACATTTGAACATTTTTTTCCTTGTGAGTACAGCGGCAGCACTACGCTGTGCAGCCTGTGCCCGTGCCGCCCCACGCAGCCTCCTTCGAGTGTCAACGCGCTCGCTGCGAGCGTAATACACTCGCCGCGCCACCGCCGAGCGTTGCGCACTCGACCGAGTACGAGCGAGCGAAACCGGCGATTTGCAGACCTCTAGTCTGCCTTGGCACCAGCACCACGCCCCTTCCTCCACCCCTTTCCCTTTGATAGTCCAGTCAAATAAGCCGAAAAAAGGCGTCAACCTCGGAATGAAAGGTAACAAGCTAAATATTTGCATAAACCTTTGTTTTGGCATTCTAAATGATGTGTCAAAAGTCTCATAAAATCTCGTGTCCGCGTCTTAAGATATTAAAGGTCAAAGGTCACGAAAATAAGTTTTTCGCAAATATCTCGCTTCCTATGCGTTAAATGGTATTTGCATCTCAGACAAAAGTTGTAGAGCATGAAATTCTCTACAATTTTTGTTTTAAACATTTTTCTGTGCAGTTCATCGTATTTTAGATAGAGCGCGGAGAGCGCACAGGTCACAGCGCTCAGACATATAAGACGTAATGCAAGTCAACCGCGAATCCCAGTCAATGGTAGGTTGTTTAAAGTCAATAAATCATTGCAACAATTACAATAACAAACCATCATTTATTATGAATTATGTTCAATATTTCATAATATTATTCATAAATCAAAAAGATTTGTTTAATAATATTTACTTATTTCATGAAATTATAAAGTTATGAAGCCAAATACTTGAAGTATATTTTAATTATATTCTAATATATCTTAATTATGTTTCATGTAGAAAAGAATAAAATTAACTATAATTACCACTTAATTATGTTTGAAGCAAAATATATTAAATAAAAAACGAGGAAATACGTTTTATATAAATCGTTATTTAGTAGTCATGTATGATTCATTTATTACAATTAGAAGTTCAAACGTGAGGATTTTTATTCACTTTAATTATTAATCATACATAGGTCTCAATTTTCATCTTCTTGATCGTCATCGTCGTCTTCATCCGGTCGCTCGAAAACGTCCATTTCATTATCATCATCCTCGTAATCGACGATCGTCGTCTCTAAACCTTCCAAGATTTCGGGGTCATGTGCACTTTTTTCATCGAGATCGTTCTGGTGTGATGACGCATTGAGGCAAGCTTGCCCATTACACTGGACACAAGCTGAAGAACATTGCATCCCCGATTTCCTGGACCCGCAGCGCAAACCACACCATTTTTGCAGTTGCAAAATATTGTATTCAGGAGCTCGTCTGGTGCAGGTGGTAATATTGTTAGTATTGGCTCCAAATGTTCACTCTGCAGCACCCAACCCCATTCCTGGGCTTCTATATAGTTTCCTAAGCACGTTTGTACTTGGTAGTAAGCACGATTGATATGTTGATGAGCTGCTGCACTAGTTGGTGGCAGATTTGCTAGTTGCACAGGTTTATTAAGTTTTGTCGATTTAGGAAAATTTGCATATATCGAAGATGATATATACTTTCATCAGATTTTGGAGCGTTATATATTGCCAACAAGATACGTACTCCATTTTCAAGTAACGTTTACACAGGGCAATTTTCTTGTTGAAATACTTGAGCTAGTTGATCCAAATCTGGAAGTTTCTCCAGTATTTTAACAAAAGTTCTTTTGCCTTTTTTAAACAACGCAGATATCGTGTCACAGCCACTCAATGCGTGCAAAAGGAAAATGTGTTTTTTTACGACGGGGATAATGTTCAAAACTTTTGGAGGTGTATATTTGTGTTTTAACATTGCCTTTACCAACTTCTTTAAAAAAAAAATTCTTATTGATGCGATTGAGTACGTCCAATTAAAATGACAAGCAAATCAATATCTTCTCCTACGATGACGTCAGTCCTTTGGTGCTCTGATTCTTCAATACCTGTTTCGATTATACAAACATCAGCATCATCTCTGGCTTGTTTTGTAGTGATATTAACAGTTTTTAATTTTTCAACAAGCAAGTCAATTAGCTTTTTTTTTTCTTAGATCGATTTGATAAAAATTTCTCTTGGCTGATGCTGCTATAGAATTTTCACTGATATACACTTTTCGACACACGGTATGCACATTCACAGAAGCTAAAGTATTTAAATAATCTATATGCCCGTCATTTCTTGCAATACTGCAGTTTTTAACGTGTGTAAGCCGCGCACAACATGCACAACACCACCTTTTGAAAGCGACTTATCACATATGAAACACAAATCAGCCATAACTCTGTACGTCCGCCCTTTCCACGAAACAATTTAATACTAGCAAGCTTGGTTACTGGCAAGTGAGCCCTCGCCATAGAAACCGGCCTTCAACAATTGAAGTTGTGTTTCAATTTATAAATAGAAAAGGTGGCGTTGTAAGGGTCCATATTTCCAGGTATAAACTTAATATTATAGAAATATTCTACAGTTTACACATTTAAGAGAAAAAAATACTAAAATTATTTTCTACATAAATATAGTTACGATACATTGGAACAGAATTAAAATATACTTAAAGTATGGAATTCATGACATTGTAATTACTTGAAATAAGTAAGTATTATTAAAATTGGGCATTAATTCGTAAATAATGAAATTTTATTTACAGTTATAATTGTTTTATTCAACGTACCATTGACTGTGATTCGCAGCTGACCTCGTGTTACGTCTTATATGTCTGAGCGCTGTGACCTGTGCGCTTTCCGCGCTCTATCTAAAAAACGATGCATTGCACAAAAAAATGTTTAAAACAAAAATTGTAGAGAATTTCATGCTCTACAACTTTTGTCTGAGATGCAAATACCATTTAACGCATAGGAAGCGAGATATTTGCGAAAAACTGATTTTCGTGACCTTTGACCTTTAATATCTTAAGACGCGGACACGAGATTTTATGAGACTTTTGACACATCATTTAGAATGCCAAAACAAAGGCTCATGCAAAAATGCAGCTTGTTACCTCTCATTCCGAGGTGAAACCCTAATTTGACTGGACTTTCGTAATCCAAGGAATTTGAATTTTGAAATTTGAATTTTCCTCGATTGCAGTTGGCAACGGGCCTAAATTGTTTCGGTGAGAAAACAATTTTTACCACTAGTTATCAGCTCCACAGCATCTATTCCTTCCACCAATGTGAAATCAGCAGGAAACACAGTTTCAGTTTTTATGCCCCAGGACGCAGCTTAGGAAGGACGTAGGTAGGAGCAGCTCCATACTGAACATAAGTGCTATTTCTAAACATTCAAGGACAATTGTTTAAACAGTTATCATTGATGTCAAACATTTTGGAGGAAACTATTGCGACCTTTCTATCGGTATCCACGAAGAAGTATTGGGCAATACATAACTCAGGGTAGTAAAAGTTTATGGCTCGTTGTCTCTGTTCATAAGTGTGATTTATGTATGTCAACATCTATGCCCTAAACAGCTACCCAATCTGTTTAAACAAGATCAATAATTAATCTGTGATTTAGTCAGTTTATCAATCTGCATGTGATGACGTGAAAATATATTTAACAACAGAAGAAAGGGAGGGCATTGCTTGAAGCCAGGGATTAACTGGTATGTAGGGTTTAATTTTAAATCCGCTACACAGACCTACCGGGCAATGTTGGCAACAGCTGTTGATTCCGGGAAATTGCGTTACGTCGCTGTTAGCAAGTCGGGTGATAGTATACAATATCCAATGAGATTTGCCGATTTCTTAACTGTAATACGTTTTTACTTCATGGAAACACTCTTGATTGTTCTCGTAGTTATAAGTGATAAGCATTTGTTAGACTGTTTCCATAAGGGAAGTCCATTTCACTTTTATACATGAAAAACATCATCTTCCTCGGTAAGTTTAATGTGTCTGAAACTAAATAACTATGCGAATTCTCAAACTAATATCGTTTAGTATGAAGAGAAAACAATTGTCGCCAACTAAAATTTCATTGGCTGTCTCAAGCTTTGCCATGATTGGCCGGCTTCATTCCCACGATCCAACGGCTGTTGCCTGTGTTTCGGAATGCAAAATTTTACCGGTATGTAGCAATGTTGTTAACTGTGTTTTATTTAGGTTCCTAATAAGAGTTCATATTCATTTATAGGTAAAGTAACTAACAAGAACGTCAACTGTATGAATTTTTATGCTTACCGTTTGATGAACTACTGTAAAGTGGACAATCACATACTGAATTGCCGCAGATTGTCTCATCAGTTCGCCATTTATATGTATGGTCGTACAATAAAACCATTAAGAGTACTTACATTAAAGCTACTAACCTCAGAGATAGAGCAGCTCAAAAGTTCTCTCTAATAACCCGTTTCCAATTTTTGTACCCATCCATTTCCAATCCAGGTCCTGATTGCAATAATAATAAATTATATCAGAGAGGGAGAGGGGAAGATATAGAATGGGGGAATGAAATGGATTTATAAAGAGGGGAGGAGATGGATATGGTGTGGGGTAAGAGGGAGTGATGTGAAGATACGGGGAGTAGGAGATGGACACAGTAAGGTGGGAGGAGGCAATGGAGAAGTAGAGGATGGAGGAAGGGATAGACATCGGGAAAAGAAGAGAAGAGATTAGGGTATATATCCCATACACCTTAGCGACTGTGAAATGTTGCCGGGTTTGCTAGTATTAAATGTAATAAAATACACATATAAATGTAATGTTCTTTGCTGGGTTCATGTTTTGTGTTTCTGTGGTGGAAACTATGTTCTGACACAAGGATATTATTACCTCAACGAAAACAGAAACAAAAGAGTAAAACAAAGTTTATTGAAGCAATACGGAAATAATGTGGTACATCTTGTAAGATAGGTAGCATGGTCCAATGCTGCCCATTTGCTTCTTAATCTATTAGTGATAAACACTATGTATCAATAATTGTAAATATAAGTCTTATGATATTATTATTATAGTACTTAGATTTATTGGCTTTTTACCTGTAATGGATATTGAAAATATAATTACGACGTTTTATTTTCCCAAATCTCTTGAATCCATTCATATAATTATATTTGCCGTATGATCATTCCCTGATATTATATAGGATTTTAGAATAATGTTTGTGGCTATACTGTATTTCAGTTGCAATCTGGAATAGTCGCTGTCGCTCAGCCAAGAGCGTTTCCAGTTTTCGAGCACATTAGGAAAGCCCTGACTACCTGTATTCCATTGACTAGGTCCAAACAGTTAGCCGGCCAGCTGGGGAACCCAACAGCCTGGCAAAACCCACCTTTCACATAGAAACAATCAGCTTCCCCCTGTATCTATAATATCACACACCTCCACTTGACATGATACATTTGCCTGCCAAATTATTATGTCAAGTAGCACCAAATTTTTTTGATAATTTTCTCTTAAATTAATAAAAACATTAAAATTATTACTAACTACCGTCCCAGAACAGAGAGTATAAAACTGTAGTGACGTATGAAGCAGTGAACCATTTGCTCGTCATGTATAAGATTTAAGTCTAAAATAACGTAAATGATATAACATGATATATAATTGCACTAGCAAACCTGGCAACGCTTCGCTGTAGCTAATGTGTACGGGATCTATAGCCTTTTCTCTTCTTCTCCCAAAGTCTATCCCTTCCTCCCTCCTCCTCCTACCCATACCTTCATGCCACTCCCTCTTATCCCACACCATATCCATCTCCTCTCCCCTCCTTTCTGCGTCTTTATCAACCCCCTCCCCTTTTTAAATCTGTTTCATTCCAAAAACCAGCTTTTCTGTTTTATGTTAAAAATCACTACGAAAAGGAAAACAAAACCGTACATGTTTAAAATACAGCTTAGCCTGGTTTTCTCGCAGCGAGAAGAATAGAAATGCTTTTTAAATAGGTTTATCTTCTTGACAGCTTCTTGAGAACAAAAGCCGCGGCATAGCGCTGTGGGGCGCCATGTTATGATGTGCGAGATCGGGGATTCGAATCTTCCCTCCAGCTAGGATGCTTGTGCTGTCTTTACTGTAAGGTAGTTCATAGGTTAGTTGTAAGTTTAGGCCTGATCACCCCGCAGTTAAGTCCCTTAAGATCTACGAACATTCGAATTTATAACAAAATAAATGTAGCATGATCGTACATTAATGATATAAACTGCATATGACACAAAACAATTAATTGAAATGGAAATACTACGTTTCGAAAGTCTTTGTGTTGAGTTCTAATTATATGACCGGTTTCGGCGTGCTAGACACCATCTTCAGATCTAATACATCAAGTCTTTTTGCAATATGAGTTGCATTATATATTTGGAAAAAAAATTGCTTCACAGGCAAAGACCAGAGGTAATAGATAATCTATTGTACATGTAACATCTCTGTATATGATTTCCCGCCAAATAGTCAATATTGTGCTTCAGTACTGAGCTTGATTCTGAAGTGCCTATAACGTAAACCTTGAGAAAGATGGATTCAGTCATTTTATTACTGACATGTAAATTTTATTTGCATGACACATCAATATGGATGTATACCAATGTACTATATTAGAAATTGTTGTTATAGCAGTGATGTAAAAATAACGACAGGTATGTAATTATGTAATTGTAGATTTTTTGCTAAATATAATACAGCTCATATTGTAACAATACTTGATGTATTGGGTCTGAAGATGGCGTCTAGCACGCCGAAATCGGTCATATAATTAAAAGAAGAAAGCGATCTTGGCTGAAAACCTCTTACTAAATAAATAAAAGCTGCGAAATTTATTAAATTACTCCACTGCAAATAGTGCTGTGCCGACGAACCAACGTACGTCATTTATCTTGACCATTCTGAATGTGAATACCCTCAAATCCTAGTATTACTTACCAAGAAAGAGAAGAAAATCGAATATGGAATCATGTTTAGCTTCTTTGTCCGTTACCCATTTGCAGACGACGACTTCTGCTACCTTTCTCATTTTGAGGCAGCGTTTTTCGTGAACCCTGCTCGGGTTAAAAATGGGCACCGTCGGCCGGTGGTACCCATATCCGGTTGAGCTATTAATTAACCGATGGCCAAAGAGGAAGTGGGAGCGGCGCGGCCGTGTTTTGTTTCGTCGGCCGCCTGTGCGCCCCGACTCCACAAAGCCGGCGGCCGGCCTAATTAAGCCTTTGTTGTTTGCACCCCCCCCTCCCCCCCATTCCCCCAGTTACCCCATTACGAATTTGGGGATATATCGCGGGCGGCGGCACTTTCCGGGAATTCTTGGCCGCACTGCGGCAGCTGTGTCCGCCGTAAGGTCGGCGCGGCGCGCTGAATAGTCTTCCCGCCGCGCTGCCCTCGGCCCACAAAAACTTTGTGCGGGCGAACGCTCTGTATGGGCCAGTGTGGTCGGTACCTCAGAAAACCCACTGGCAGAGTAGTTAGACTTCTGTGGAGTTCTGTCAGAAACCATAGATCGACAATGAGCTCTCATTCTGACAAAAGCAGCCGTGATTTCCTTCATACTATTACAATAAAGTCCCGAAAAGTCGGTCTAATCTACATCTACGTCAACATGGGATACTCTGCAAATCACATTTAAGTGCCTGGCAGAGGGTTCATCGAACCACAATGATACTATTTATGTCCCATTCCATTCTCGAATAGCGCGCGGGAAGAAAGAACACCTGAATCTCTCTGTTCGAGCTCTGATTCCTCGTATTTTATTCTGATGATCATTCCTACCTATGTAAGTGGGAGTCAACAATATATTTGCGCATTCGGAGGAGAATGTTGGCGATTGGAGTTTCGCAAGTAGCCCACGCCGCAGCGATAAGCGCCGTTGTTGTAATGATTCCCATTCCAGATCCTGTATCATTTCCGTAACGCTGTCTCTCTTGTATCGTGACAGTACGAAACGAGCTGCCCTTCTTTGGACTCTTTCGCCTCCGTCAAACCCACCTGATACGGATCCCACACTGGGCTGCAATACTCCAAAAATGGACGGACAAGCGTAGTGTATGCAGTTTCTTTTGTAGTTCCGTCGCATGTTTTAAGGGTTCTGCCAACAAAACGCAGTCTCTGATTCGCCTTTCTCTCAATATTATCTAGATGTTCTATCCAATTTAAGTCTGAAGTAATAGTAATTCCTAGGTATTTTGTGGAGTTTACGGCCTTCACATTTGATTGATTTATCTTGTAAACAAAGTTTAACGGATTTCTTTTCGTACTCATGTGGACGACTTCACACTTCTCATTATTTAGAGTCAATTGCCAATTTTTACACCATACTGATATCTTATTCAGATCTTTCTGCAGTTGGTTTTGATCTTCAGATGATTTTACCAGACGGTAAATGACGGCGTCATCTGCAAACAACCTAAGAGAGCTACTTAGATTTTCCCCTAAATCGTTTATGTAAACAAGGTACAGCAGAGGACCAATAACACTACCCTGTGAAACGCCCGACATCACCTCTGTTTTAGTCGATGCCTTACCATCGATTACTACGAACTGTGTCCTCTCTGACAGGAAATCCCCTATCCAATCGCAAATTTGGGGGTGATATACCATAAGCACGCAATTTGATTAAAAGCCGTTTGTGAGGTACGGTGTCGAAAGCTTTCTGGAAATCAAGAAATACGGAATCGATTTGCGAACCTTTGTCGTAGGCCGAAGGGTGGCCGAGTTTGTGAAACTGTCGGGTTATCGGGAATGGTGTTAAAAATAGGTAGTATTTTTTGTTATAAAATACTTTCTATTGTTACTTCAGAATACAATACAAATGATGGAATATAGAAACACAAAATTAATGTAAGTTAATGTCTAACAAATGATATTCGTTATTACGAATACTTACTTTAATTTACATTTAGAGTACTACTTTAAGAAGGCCTACAGCCTTGAACAATGAAAAGTATGGATAATAGTGATTTACTTCATAAAACATATTCCACTAACATTCCCGTCACGCCTAAGATGTTTTAAAAGGCGCTATCAAAACTTGCACTTCCATAATTTTGATCACGACTGTTTTTTAATATGAAGACCGATGTACATACTAAAAAATGTTTGTATAGCTTATGGGACTTAACTACTGGGTCATCAGTCCATAAACTTACAAACTACTTATGAACTAGCTAACACTAAGGACGGCACAAATATCCATGCCCGAGGAGGATTCGAACCCCGGACCGTAGTGGCCGTGCAGAATGTGACTGGCGTGCCGCAGTCCCCTCGGCCACCTCGGCCGGCATCTAAATACTACATTAATGAAACTAAAAGAGACTTTTAAATAGAGTGTAGGTGGCACAAGAAAATACTATGTCCAGGCCCATTTATTGCATAGCCTACAACTGCTACACGCTACGATATGAATTCTCTCTGGCATTTTGCGAGCACGGAATAATCCCAGAGGGTGTGCAGGGGGATGGCCGAGTTACTCGGACAGCCGGGTTACCGAGTGCCGAGTTTTTGGGACTCTTGATGTGTTCCGTGCTTAGGTGGTACAAGGTGCGTGTGAAAATATCGGTGAATGGTCTCACGAAATACAGGAAACTAGAGTTGAAAGCAAAATATATTTACCCTCTAAGTAATCGTTATTGGGTACTATACACTTCTGACGTTGTTTTTACCCAGTGGCGGCTGGTGCTTCAGATGACTGGAGGTTCACTTGTTTGAGTGCCCAGTCTCGATAGTGTCGCTGCCCCCCCCCCCCCCATCCTCCCGCCGGCCAACGTTCGGCGTCCAAAGAGACACTCTGGCGCACCTCTGAGAGTGGCACCAGAGGGAAAGCGCCCCGGTTTACTCCCCTCCCCCACCCCCCCCACCCTTCAGATATATTTCCGTTTAAAGAACTTCAGAATATATTTCCTCGGCTCGAACGCGCTTACTTCAACTCGAGTCGAGGTGTCAGCCTACAAGCTCCTTTACTTCACACTTTTCTTCTAAGCTTAAAGCTGAGTAATTTGTTACTAAAATATACATTTCGGTTTGATAATAAACACCAACAACATGCGACCTTTATATCGATACTCACCAATACGAATTGGGGTAGTAAAAGGTTTATGGCTCGTTGTCTCTGTTCATAGGGGTGAGTTATGTATGTCAGATTCTAAGACCTAAACAGTTATCCAATCTGTTTAAACAAGATCAATAATTAATCTGTAGTTTAGCCAGTCTATCGATCTGCATATGATGACGTGAAAATATATTTAAACTTCTGATTAACCAACAAAATGGATTCTAAGATAAAGATGTGATTCACTCACGACGTAATTCTTTATAAATGAAGTTTACTAGTCCTTTTGGACATGAAAATGCAGAGGTGGTCCTACTTTATACATCGGTAAATAACTTAATATTTCTCCTACTACTGTTCATGAGAGGCACAATAACTATCACGTGCACTCGAGAGTAAAAGTTCCAAATTATCACTCGTAAATTAGTGAAGTCCATCGAACGTTGCAGTTCCAAATTAATCCGTGATTAAAGTATTTTTTTTTATAAAAGATATGCCTATCTCTTCAAATCTCAAGTTCGTAATGCGGCTTCAGACAGCCCAGCGTCACAACCTTTCACCACCACGTCCATGTTACGAGTCCCTTCGAAAAGCGTGCTCTCCCTGCTCCTATAATTGTATCCTTCAGCGCATCCTAACGGCTCATCTTTAAAATACAGTTTCCCTTCGAAAATATTATACATTTGTATATCACAGAATTAAATGCTTTGACCACCTCACTACAAATGTTGTTTAAATTTAACAAATATATATTTAACAATACTAAAAAACGGTTGAGGCTGAAGTTCTTTGCTCAGGTAGCCATTAAGCGTGGCGTCTCACTTTTCAAATATACTGCCGCGGTCGAAATATTGTTACACAATTAATATTTAATTTATCACGGCTTTTTATACACATATATTAAGTTCTTGGCCAAAAATACTTGAAATATTCAAGTGACTGTCTACAACATAAAAAACGACCGTTACTAAGAATAATATTAAATATAATAAAATATATAAATAAAAGTAATGTGCTTTGCTGGCTTCATTTTTTGTGTTTCTGTGGTGGAATCTATGTTCTGACACAACAATGTTACTACCTTAATGATAAGCAGAACAAGAGAGTAAAACATAATTCATTGAAAAAATACGGAAATAATGTGGTACGTCTCTTAAGATAGGTAGTGTGGTACAATGCTGCCCATTTGCTTCTTAAACTGTTACTTATAAACACTATCTATCAATAATTGTAATATAAGACTTTTAATATTATTGTTATAGTACTGAAATTTGTTGGCTTATTTTTGTAAGGTATATTGAAATTGTATTTACGACGTTTGATTCTCACAAGTCTCCTGAATCAAATTCATATAATTATATTTGGCATATGATCATTCCCTGATGTTATATGGATTTTTTGAATGTGTGTGGCTATATTGTATTTCAGTTCCAATCTAGGTTAGCCGTTCTCGCTCATCAAAAAGCGTTTCTGGTTTCTGAGCACATTAAGAAAATCCTGGCTACCTGTATCCCATTCACTAGATCCGGACTATTAGCCGGCAGGCTGGGAAACCCAACAGCCTGGCAAAACCCGTCTTTCACATGGAAACAATCAGCTTCCCTCTTTATCTGTAATATCACACACATATGAATATGCACATGAACACTAAAGCACAGTAAGTAACTGATTACACTGTTAAGTGACCGTAACAAAAAGGAATCTGTTACAATGAAGACAAATGCTACCTTCAGTTCATGTGACACTTTAAGCAGCACCTCCTCCTAACCCTACGCATGCGCAAAGGCTGCTGCCCCCACATCTTTTCAGACAGTTAAATACTTGTTACAAAAAATAATGTAAATTTCATTTGTCCTAAAAATCAAGACTCATTTGCTAAAACGTCCAAAGATACGTGGTAAGAAAGAATACAAAAATCATTGTTGTCCCCGTATCTGTTAAAAAGAAGATTAGATTTAAAAAACTGCTTGCAGTCGGTGTCGAACCAACTATCTTCGACGGCGCAGCACGATGCCACTAACGAAATGGCTTTTCTTGGAAGGTACTGACTTCATTTTTATTCATGATCGGATCTTCTGAAGGATTTTACAGTTGATGTGTCTTTAATTTAAACTATAGTTATATATTTTACCAAATATGACGTTTTTATGTTGAATCTTCAATGAAGGATTTGCGAATGGGCAGGCGAGATGCACAGTATTTCCATTGTCTTGCTTCGGGACCATTCGTGGGTAACATCCAGAGCTCGAGTAACCTGGAGCGTGTGTCTGTACCAGCTCCAACGCCAATGTTAAAAGCGGTATTTCCCCTCGCCCTTCCCTGCCGCGGTAGCGACCATATGCTGCCCCCGGGGGTTCAGAAGAGAATTTGATCCGCAGCCGCGCATGCGCATTTCAGCGCTGCGGCCACTGCCGACTGTATTAAGCCTACGACTTGTCCACGTGCTGTCTCCGTGCATATAAAATGACCTAATAGAAGAACGAGCGAAGAATGATAGTTTATTTAATTTATTCATTTACTGCTTTCACGACGAGCGTTTTTCCAGTAATTTACTCAGCCGCGGCGGAATAGCCTTATGCACTGAGGTGCCTTGCTACTGTCCGCGCGGCCGTTTGCCCTCGGGCTCGAAGCGCTGAGGTAACAAGTTGCTGGATCTCCGCAAACGGTGCAAAGTATAAGCCTTTCAGGGCTCATTCGCAGAGACAGCCGCCGATCGTCCATAAGCATCCGTCGCACTCGTTCGATGTTGTTTGGGACTGTGATTGTGGACGTGGTTCATCCTCGACACTCCCTTTCTGTCTCTAAAGCGTTTTAAACGACTCAAATATACCATTTTTACTTGCTGCTTCAATACCGTACACTTGCATTAACTTCCAATGGCTCTCCGTCACCGTTTTGCCCAATTTGAAACAAATTCGATGTTAACGCGTTGTTCCATTTTGTGTTCTATGTTTCAGTGACACGAGTTCTCACATTGACCCAGTTAATAGGGTCGCGGCGTGTACCACCGCTACACCGCAGTGTTGTTGACATGTTCCTCAATCTGTTTGACGGAGCATCTCATCATCGCCAGAGAGGTTTGTAAAATATGGTATCATTCATCGAACTTTTAGGAACACCTTGTATTACTGCAGTATATAACATATGTCAGCAGCAGTGAGTAGACATGTTCACGTACTTGTTGAAATAGAAACGAATCTAAATCTCAATATATTTGAGCTCAGAGCACCGAGAAGAACTGTTCTGTTACTAACTGGTTACTTTGGAACAAAAAATAGGGCAACCGCCAAGGTAATTTTTTGCGAATCGCAGAACTCGAGTTCGAATCTCGGCGAAATATAGCGAATGTAATTATTCTCGTTTCAGTTTTTCCATATCAAAATTGGTGAGGATAATGTAAATAAATCAGTAAGAAATGATAACAAGTAAGGCAAATATATATCTTATAATACATGGAATAGTCACTTTACAATGGCTCTTCCACTCTGTTACGTGTCCTCCCTTTTCTTCAAACAGCTAGATGGATGGTCCTTGTCATATAAACATTCGAAACACATATACTCGTGACAACAATAACATCTAATGAACGCAGTCTTTCGACAGCTACCCTTTTTCTTTCGAAAAGTCGGCGGAAATTAACCTTGGTTGCTTTTAAAAATATGTTGCATACTACGCATACATTATCATTGTCTGAAACATCGCTGCTGATAGTTGGTTATGAATTATGTTGTGAATTGTGAATAGGTAAGTTCTGGAAACTCACTGTTGGAGCTTTACAACTATGATACGATGAACAGGCAACAGCGACATGACTGTTGGTGCCTCACTGTAAACAAGCGGCGCGCAGTCGGCTGTCGGTGATAGCTCCTGAGGTACTCGCAACAGTCTTACTCGTAATGGGTTTCATGCAACGTGTCTTAAAAGTTTAATTCGTTACTAACTCGCGTCGTTTGGGAAATTTGTTTGCCTACCTTCCTGTCCCTACGAATTCTGATCTTCGACCATACGAGAAACAACCTCGGGCTCGCACAAGCCCGTCTGACGACATGATCGAGAGAGTGGAGAGAATTGTTTTGGGGGATCGCCGAATGACTGTTGAACAGATCGCCTCCAGAGTTGGCATTTCTGTGGGTTCTGTGCACAAAATCCTGCATGACGACCTGAAAATGCGAAAAGTGTCATCCAGGTGGGTGCCACGAATGCTGAAGGACGACCACAAGGCTGCCAGTGTGGCGTGTGGCATGTTGCCAAGCAATGTTGACGCGCAACGACAGCACGAATGCAACTTTCTTTTCGTCGGTTGTGACAATGGATGAGACGTGGCTGCCATTTTTCAGTCCAGAAACAAAGCGCCAGTCACCTCAAAAGAAGCACACAGCTTCACCGCCACCAACAAAATTTCGGGTAACCGCCAGTGCTGAAAAAATTATGGTGTCCATGTTCTGGGACAGCGAGGGCGTAATCGTTACCCATTGCGTTCCAAAGGGCGCTGCGGTAACAGGTGCTTCCTACAAAAATGTTTTGAAGAACAAATTCCTTCCGGCACTGCAACAAAAACGTGCGGGAAGGGCTGCGCGTGTGCTCTTTCACCAAGACAACGCACCCGCACATCGAGCTAACGTTACGCAACAATTTCTTCGTGATAACAACTTTGAAGTGATTCCTCATGCTCCCTACTCACCTGACCTGGCTCCTAGTGACTTTTGGCTTTCTGCATCAATGAAAGACACTCTCCGTGGCCGCACATTCAGCAGCCGTGCTGCTATTGCCTCAGCGATTTTCCAGTGGACAAAACAGACTCCTAAAGAAGCCCTCGCCGCTGCCATGGAATCATGGCGTCAGTGCTGTGAAAAATGTGTGTGTCTGCAGGGGGGATTACGTCGAGAAGTAACGCCAGTTTCATCGATTTCGGTTGAGTAGTTAATTAGAAAAAAATCGGATGAATGCACCTCGTAGATACTAGTAGATAGGCCAAACAACAGAGCAGCTGTACACATGCTGTGGTAGCAACATAGAAACACGTGACTGTTGGCAAATATTAACCGGATATAAGCAAAAGTATAGCGATTTTCAAGAAACGCCACTATTTTAAACTAGTAAATTTTACAAGTGAAATTTAATGTTATTCTCTTCCGGAAAAAGTACTATGTAATCATAAACACGGCAGGATACCAACATTATTTTGTCAACAGTCACGTGGTACGCTTTAGAGATGTTGATACCATGAAAATTATGTGATTTACAGTCTACCAATATTTATGGTCAAAGATTCTGATAAAAAGATTTAAAGAAATGAAAATCGTACATGTTCCTCGAGACTCGAACCCGGGTTCTCCGCTACACAACCAGTGGGTACATAAGCGGCAGTACTAAAAGATCTACCCCCTTGATTTCTGGAAAAGTTCCATACATGACGATGAAGAATCGCCTCTTCCAATATGATGTCAATCCTGTGAATTTTGAATCGATGTCTTGTCATAACGTTTAGATGTGATTTACTCAAAAACTTCGGTGGGAAGGGTGCTGGGGGGGGGGGGGGGGGGGCGAGGAAGGGTGACAAAAAAAAAAAATGTTCAAATGTTTGTATAGCTTATGGGACTTAACTACGGGGTCATCAGTCCATAAACTTACAAACTGCTTATGAACTAGCTAACACTAAGGACGGCACAAATATCCATCGCCGAGGGGGGATTTGAACCCCCGACCGTAGTGGCCGTGCAGACCGTGACTGACGCGCCGCAGTCCCCTCGGCCATCGCGGCCGGCAGGAAGGCTGACCCAAAATATGTTATGGTCCTTCGTTTCAGGTTGTACACAAGTGACCTGCCAAATTTGAGACGAATTGTTTGGACGTCTCTCACACCTTGCCCTTGTTAGTAACGGTGTTCGGGAAGCTCACAGTAAAAAATATCACATACTAACATACTACAGCAAAAATCTCTCTGGAATGAGAGCAGCCTTGTAACTTTCCTTATGTTGAAATAATACAAATGTGCTTCTAATCGCAAGTAACTTATGACATTTCATAGAAAAAATAGTTTCGAGCTTTCTTAATTCGATTTTAAATCTACCGTTAAATGGACATGAATTCAGCAGAAACTAAAAGCTTTCTCTGTTCCATGAAAAAGGTTGTCCAGAATGAAGTCAGTCTGATTCCGTGTTTCTTAACTTCCGGAAGTTGGGTCCGGTGATTTGGGGTAAAGCGCTTGACTCAAAACCAAAGGGTCGCGGATTCGAAACCGGGTCGGACTTCGGATTGTTTCAGTCTGCACTTTAACCCGTCCTTCCTCTCTCAACGATGTGATAAGTCGTCAGAAACGACACGTGGTTCGGATTCCACGTTAAGCTGTAGGTCCCCTTTCCCCGGCTAGGGACACGCAAGTCGCGTCCAATTGAAAGACACGAAATTATCGTAAATACGATTTCTGATCTAAACTTTAAACAATGGGAGTTTAAAATTCTAGAAAATTAAACAACGTTAACATTAACATCTTCGTTTTTTAAATGTTTTTACTAGTCTTCTTTGCCATACACTTGTAAAAATAAACGAGGAATGAGTTACCGAAAAAAATCTTCTAGAGCCTGTAGACCATCTTAAGTTGGCGTTTTAGCCTTAATGGTTAACAAGTAAATAAAAAGAACGAAAATATAAAGTCTCCTTGATCATCTTTCTGTGCTGTTATCGGCAATAAATTCAAGAGTATACGAAATAATGGAATATTACAATATGTGTGATGTTAGAAACTTCGCAATTCACAGTTACTTTTTATTTTTATTCTGGTTTAAAGTTTTAGTATGTATTCTGTCGAATGTTGTCGAATCTACCAGTAACCTGTAATATCAGTTTGATATATCTTTCTTTCCTTTGAGTACAACATATTTGATATTAATAATAGAGCGTACTTGGTTTTGTAATTTGGATGTTCAGATAGCTTGTTGTGTGACAGCGATTCGAAACCGCCTATGGCGATGTTACGACGGGTGTTCATATGAAAAGGATGAAGGTGAGTATAATTGAAGACTTTCTTCAAAGTATTTACCAGAGACCTCAGCACAACTATTCCATCGTTTAACGAGACGAAGGATTCCCTGTTCCCAGAATTCCTGTGGCTGTGACAAGAGCCAGTTCTCCTTCGTCGTCAGAATTGAAGAAGTTTCCCATTGAGATAGCGGACCAAAGAGTTGGAAATATGGGGGGACATGTCCGGGTGTAGGGCGCATAACATTTTCAGCTTTATACATTATCAGTTAACATCATACATACCGTGAATATGAAAAGAAAATGTATGTAACAAAATTTTGTCCGGCGCATATTTCCGGCCGTAAATGAACGTCAAAGACTGACGTGTGTGGGTGTGTGTTCCATACTTCAGTGTGTTTCAGAAGTACACAATTACACGAAAAAACTTCTAGGGGTGTATAAGGCGTCATGAGGAACAAAATGAGCATGGAAATCCGTGCCCTTCTTCGACTCTCCGTAGCATCGTTGAATGGCTTTCAAATGTTCAAATGTCTGTAAATCTATCGGACCAAACTGCGTGGACATCAGTCCGTAGCTTACAAATTACTTAAACTAAGGTGAATAATCTAAGGACAACACGCGCACCCATGCCCCAGGGAGGACTCGAACCTCCGCAGCGAGGCGCCTTAGACCTCTCGGCTACTCCACCGCGGCGGAATTCTGTCTATATAAGATGTATATGACTATTTTCTGTGTGTATTGATGTGTATTGATTAGCGTCATAGCAAGAACAGCTTTCTGTGTTCTCTGTAAGTTGCAGTTTTCTTTCTTGTCCTGGGTTTGACGTTCAAGCAGCCTGTATGCACTAGCATCTTCTCAATTGGTGCAAGTACTTGGCGCATCGGACATAGGCGATCTGGATAGAGAGCCGTGTACTGCTGTACTGATTTGACAGTATTTCTTTTACATTCACCATATAAAGTAGTACATCCAACTTCTCATTCAGGTACATATTTGCACGCAACGACTGTTAAAGCACAAATGAACGGCCTGCGGTGCAAACAAGTACGTAAACAGTCAAATATTTTGTCATCCTGACAAACTCTGTTTGGCGGTGTTTGCACAGCTCATGCCGATTCCGGCCACTGTGCTCTCAAATTCTAGGACATTCCTCGATTTTCTAACACGGGTATTAGCGTAAACACTCACTCACTCACTCACTCACACACACAATGACACACACACACACACACACACACACACACACACACACACACACACGTACAGGGTGTTTCGCTAAGTATGTTTGCCTCTGTAACTTCATGCGGTAGGTCAATACAAGAAATGTTACACTTTCTGCGGAGCTATGAACATAGTTTATTGTATCATTTTACAAAGAGTTACAGCACAAAGATGTAATTTTTTAATGTAACAATAGTTTTTTTCTATCGTGCATTGGATTCGTTGAAACCAGCTGCGTCCAAATCAATTTAAACTACATTCTTATCACTGTTAGTTTGGGAGCTACAAGCCTTCAAAATTTAGGGGGCGGAGGCTACGACAGCGTAGCTGACTGGCTGGGGGCCATGAGACAGTGGGCCGTGCCCCAGGGGATAACCGCTCGGCCAGTCAGCTACGCTATCGCAGCCTCCGCCCCCGGAACTTTGAAGGGTTGTAGCTCCCAAACTAACAGTGATAGGAATGTAGTTTACATTGATTTGGACGCAGCTGGTTTCAATGAATTCAATGCACGATAGAAAAAACTATTGTTCCATTTAAAAAATTATATCTTTGTGGTGTAACTCTTTGGAAAATGATACAATAAACTATGTTCATAGCTCCGCAGAAAGTGTATCATTTCTTGTGTTGACCTACCGCATTAAAATTTCCCGGCACCTATTATTTTATAAGTTACAGAGGCAAACACACTTAGTGAAACACCCTATATATATAAAGAGCAAAATAGTATACGAATCTAATAAGTCTTCTCGTGCTTCCAGCCGCGTCAAGTGGTTGTGAACCCGCGACCTTCCGACCAGGTTCTCCTTGGCCATTGTCAAGTAGTAAAATGACTGCTGTATCGCCATCGCCTTACCGTTATATAGCCGCGCTGCTGGCTGTGACGTCACTGGAGCCTTTTGCTTCGCCATATAAGGCAATGTTTACAACCTGCAAACCGACGTCCTTTTAATTGTGTTCTCAGATATATTCCGAAAATATCTGAGAACACCATCAATAAGGACGTCGGTTTGCAGCGCATCAAAGCGTGGGACACATCCATAGCGAGGTTGAAGCAGACGCGGCGGACACGGGACGAAGAAGCGAGCCCCAATGACGTCACAGCCAGCAGCCAAAAGCGGACGCAGCCGACTCAGGATGTAAACATTGCCTTATATGGCGAAGCAGGAGGCTCCAGCGACGTCACGGCCAGCAGCGCGGCTATATAACGGCAAGGCGATGGCGATACAGCAGTCATTATACCACTTGACAATGACCAAGGAGATCTCGGCCGATAGCTCGTGGGTTCACAACCACTTGGCGCGGCTGGAAGCTCGAGAAGATTTTATTAATTCATATCGCCGCAAGACCAAGCACTTATACGGTATACGAATCTATTAAAAACCAGTAACTGCTTCAAAATATCTGCGCTAAAATATTAACCAAGCAGAAATGTTACATCTTATGTGACTCATTGTGTATATGCGCAATGTGAAAATGTGAACCGGACCGGGATTCGAACCCGGGCCTCCTGCATAGAGCTAGCGGTAGCCTCAACCACTTTACCCGCGCTCTCCTCACGTCCATCGCACTCTACGGCCGTCCTTCGCTCGCTATTTCGGATTGCCGCTTGTCCGCATATCTGAAAGGACAGACACCAGTCTATTATGTTTCTCTACGCGACGATGGCGTATGGTTCATTAAGCCACTGCTGGTCCGTTAATAACAAAATAATTAAATAAAACAATAAAAAAATTATGTAATGTAATATTTTGTGTAATGTAATATCTTGTACAGACGCCTTTTATTAGCCTGACACGTTCCACATATTTATGAAGTGTCGTATTCATGATCTATGGAACAAGTATTAATCTAATACTTTGCGCAGGAATCCGAAATGGTGAGCATAAGAGGTCATGGACAACGGCGCTACAGTCGTCGTGTGCGACGTGTGGGAATTCAAGAAGGTCGTGAGACGAGTGCCGGTAACAATGTGGTTAAAGTAATAGCTGGTCCGAAGACAGAGACCTTGGTTCGAATCCCGGCGCAGGTTACATTTTCCCCTTGTAGCCATATTTTGTATGCTCTAGTGCATCTGATGTCATTCCTTTCCTTCCTGTTCCTTCTTCCTCACATTAAATTGAGGAAATGCGTAAGTGGCTGCCAAGTGTGATGTCTGTTGTTTCAGACATGTTCGAAAGAACAGACAGCACACCAATACAGTATCATTATGCTTGAACAAGGCGTTTCTAAAATACACCGACAGACTTCGTGGGTTTGTTGATGGAACTAGGTAATATGAAACGTATCTCTTCTACTTGTCAAGTGCTCGTAACTCATTAGTTTTATACGTTTACCAGACATTATTTGGTTGTTTTGGTCTATCGTGCCTCCTCTCAAAATATGAATAAGCGAGTCAAAGCCTACTATCCAGTCACTCCTTGATCATTCCGCAACCGTAATACAATAAATGCCGACCGCGGTGGCCGAGGCATGGATATTTGTGCCGTCCTTAGTATTAGGTAGTTCGTAAGTAGTTTGTAAGTTTAGGGGCTGATGACCCCGTAGTTAAGTCCCATAAGCTATACAAACATTTTTTTGAAAAACTTTACCTGCTAACTGGCCTCTACATGCCTCGGAAGTTTGTTGCTGCACACTGTAGGAGCCTGCATACTGTATACACTGAATAAATGTACAGAAATATTTGAAGAACATGTGTCGCGTTTCATCGAGTGAGACTAGTTTTATACGCTGTGGTACTAGAATATCACACAAGGGGTTAAAGTAACGTTAACGTGAAAATCTTACTTTGGAGTACGAGGTACCCCTAACAAAAGTATCCCAGTCCTTTTTTATTAACACCCGTGCTTTCGAAAGAGCCGTTAACAAGGCTGTAAACTTTTCCCGTTCAGCAAAAAAAAAAAAAAAAAAAAAAAAAAGAAGAGTGTTGGCGAGTGGTGTGTGCGCGCCCTGTGGAAACGCAGCCGGCAATCAACTGGACTCAGTCGGGTCGGCAGGTAGGGCGGCAAACACAGCGGCATTCAGCGGCGGCGGCGGCCGTCATGAAAGCTGCAAATTACAGCGGCGCTCCGCCTGTGTCCGCCGCTGCCGCTGCCGTATTGATTCCCAGAGGCGGGCTGGCGGGCGGGCCTTTGAATGCCGGCCACGTTTTGCGCTGTTTGTGGTATGCGGCAGCGCGCCGCGCAGTATTTGTTTGTGCTGTTTATCGGCTGAACAAAAGGGGCCGCTTGGACCGGCCACCGCCCTCTGGGTCAGCCACGTCTCTCGCTGAATGCCCGATGCCGGCCTGTGTTTCCACGCTGGTTACGGTCGACAGCGATCCCCGCCACTCCCTCACGACGCCTGACAACGAGCTCTCGACACTGCCGCAGCTAATCTCCAACATTATAACTTTTTTGGGCCTTCAGCGTTAATGCGAGGGTTATTCCAAAAGTAAGGTCCGATTCGCTGTAAATACGTGAAAGCGGCGCCAAAAACAAAAAACGCATGCGCGCCGACTCCTGGCATACGCCACCATTGTTGTTGTTTGTCTTGACTGGTTTGATGCAGCTCTCCACCCTGCTCTATCCTGAGCAAGCATCTTCATCTCCACATAAGAACGGCAACCCACATCTGTTTGAATCTGCTTACTGTATCCATCTCTTGATCTTCCTCTGCGGTTTTTACCCCACACACTTCCATCCAACGCTAAATTCACAATTCCTTGATGTCTAAGAATGTGTTGCCCTACCAATCTATCCCTTCTTTTAGTCAAGGTATACCAGAAATTTCTTTTCTCCCCAATTCTGTTCAGTACCTCCTCATTAGTTACGCGATCCACCCACCAAATCTTCAGCATTCTTCTACAGCACCACATTTCAAAAGCCTCAATCCTCTTCCTGTCCGCACTGTTTATAGTCCATGTTTCACTCCCATACAAGGCAACACTCCATAGAAATGCCTTCATAAAGAACTTCCTTAGGCTTAAAGCAATAAACGATGTTAACAAATTTCTCTTCTTCAAGAACGCTTTTCTACCCATTGCCATTCTGCATTTTATATCTTCTGTACTGCGACCGTCATTTGTTATTTTACTGCCCAAGTAACAAAACTCATCTACCTCCTTTATTCTTTCGTTACCTAATATAATTCCTTCAGCATCACCTGATTTCCTTAGGCTGCACTCCATTACCCTAGTTTTGCTCTTGTTAATGTTCATCTTATATGCACCTTTCAGCACACTGTCCATTCCGTTCAATTGCTCTTCCAGGTCCTTTGCTGTATCTGACAGAATTACTATGTCGTCGGCAAAACGCAATGTTTTTAATTCTTCCCCCTGAACTTTAATTCCTTCTCCAAATTTCTCCTTGCTTTCCTTTATAGCTTGCTCAATGTACAAATTGAATAACATTGGAGAAAGGCTACAACCCTGCCTTACTCCCTTTCCAACCACTGCACCCCTTTCGTGCCCTTCAACTCTGACAACCGCTGTCTGGTTTTTGTACGCCGCCATTATCGTTGTTAAAAATGTTCAAATCTTTGTTAAGCCTAAAGCCCTTTCTACACGGGAAGTGAGAGCTTGCGAGTTTACCCATGATGCACCGGTCAAGCCGTCCGCGTACAGTGTAGACGCGTCCACTTGCACAAGATGCACGCATACGATCGCTAGTAGACGGAGTAGGATGGATCCTATTCACTACGTTTATATGTAACACATCTTCCGGAAGACGAAAACCGATTTTCGTAAACCGTTTTTCGCTGTCGTGTTTACATGGCACAGCCTGAATCGGATTTCCTAATCCACTTAAGATGGTGGCCTATCTTCCCTTTCCGTTTGTCCAATACTAGATACCGGGAACACGGTTATGCTGCTAACAACAGTGCATTAGATCACCTAAGGGAAAGAAACCATAAGCTACGAAATATAGAGGCAGATTTGCATATTGGTGCGAAGGGTATTACCCTAGATGTCCTTGAAGACTTAGAAATTTGGACTCGTTATCATAATAATAAAAATTGGTTAATAAATGAACAAATTTTTGGTTCCAGACAGTGGTATTTCGATCTGTTTCACAACCTAGGTTTTCTTGAATGAGCGATTTTTGTGCTCTCTTCCCTAAGTTTATTCTGTTATTTGTCTTTGATTAGATATTGGTGGTGTGTTTACTTCTTCCCCTCTTATGGAAAGATTTTATATCCGCCATAGTCATGACGTTGTTGGTATACGAGAATTTCCTAAAAAAAGAAAAAAAAATTAGAAGGATAGGTTCTAAATATGTTGTTTTATTGTTTGACAACTATTTCCATTGTTGAAATTGTTCATTGTTGAAAATGTTTTTAACTAACTCGCCAGTGACTTCTTTTTTTCCTTGTAAATTATAGTATCTTCTGCGGCCATACATAGAGGGCGCCTATGCTACGCTTAAGTTGCTCAATAGTATACTTTCCATTCAGTGGTATTTGTTTGTTATCCATCGAGCTAGGAACTTATGTAACAAGTACAGCTGATGTTGACCGTTAATGTATTATGAGTGTTTACATGCATATTTCTCCGTTCTCCATTCAGGAGAGGTATGTATCTTATAATTGTAAATGCCAGAGATTGGTTTACAAAAGAAAAAAAAAGGGCTTTGTAACTATTTTACCTATATATACTGTATCGTGTACTTTGTCACCATGTGCTCCAATGATGGGCTGGGCCCGAAACGCGTCAGCGTAAAGAGAAAAATAAAGTATTTTACAACATCTACAGCTCCATTACTGCAGCCAATCAAGATTTTTTAGAATCCTTTGTGATGTCATTTTAAAAATGGCTGCCTACCTCTACAAGAACTTTAAGTCTGATTTGCAATTCTCATATACAAACAGCAGTTGACCGGCGTTGCCTGGTGAAACGTTGTTGTGATGCCTCGTGTAAGGAGGAGAAATGCCTACCATCACGTTTCCGACTTTTATAAAGGTCGGATAGTAGCCTATCGCGATTGCGGTTTATCGTATCGCGACATTGGTGCTCACGTTGGTCGCGATCCAATGGCTGTTAACAGAATAAGGAATCGGTGGGTTCAGGAGGGCAAAACGGAACGCCGTGCTGGATCCCAACAGCCTCGTATAACTAGCAGTCGAGATTACAGGCATCTTATGCGCATGGCTGTAACGGATCGTGCAGCTACGACTCGATCCCAGAGTCAACAGATGTGGACGTTTGCACTACAACAACCATCTGCACGAACAGTTCGACGACATTTGCAGCAGCATGGACGATGAGCTCGGAGACCATGGCTGCGATTACTCTTCACGCTGCGTCACAGACAGGAGCGCGTGCGATGGTGTACGCAACGACTGAACCTGGTTGCACGAATGGCAAAACGTCATGTTTTCAGATGAATACAGGTTCTGTTTATAGCATCATGATGGTCGCATCCGTGTTTGGCGACATAGCGGAGAACGCACATTGGAAGCGTATATTCGTTAAATGTTCAAATGTTTGTTAAGCTTATCGGACTTAACTACGAGGTCATCAGTCCCTAAACTTACAAACTACTTATGAACTACTTACGAACTAGGACGGCACAAATATCCATGCCCGAGGGGGAATTCGAACCCCCGACCGTAGTGGCCGTGCTGACCGTGACTGGAGCGCCTCAGTCACCTCGGCCACCGCGGCCGGCGTGTATTCGTCGTCGTCATACTGGCGTATCACCCGGCGTGATGGTATGGGGTGTCATTGGTTACACGTCTCGGTTACCTCTTGTCGCATCGGCGGCACTTTGAACAGTGGCCGTTACAATTGAGATGTGTTACGACCCGTGGCTTTACTCTGCATTCGATTCCTGCGAAACCCTGCATTTCAGCAGGATAATCCACGACCCCATGTTGCAGGTCCTGTGCGGACCTTTCTGGCTACGGAAAATGTTTGACTGCTGCCCTGGCCAGCACATTCTCCAGATCTCTCACCAACTGAAAACGTCTGGTCAATGGTGGCCGAGCAACTAGATCGTCACAACACGCCAGTCACTGCTTTTGATGGATTTTGGTATCTCGTTGAAGCTGTATGGGTATCTGAACCTTTACACGCCATCCAAGCTCTGTTTGACTCAATGCCCAGGCGTATGAAAGCCTTTATTACGGCCAGAGGTGGTTGTTCTGGGTACTGATATCTCAGGATCTATGCACTCCAATTGCATGAAAATGAAATAACATGTCAGTTTTAGAACCCCTTTTATTATATGCATTTCTTCTTGGTGTAGACATTTTAATGGCCAGTAGTGTCATTTCTATTTTGGCAATACTACATTTACAGTGAGTTATTTGTTCTTGTATGCTGCTAGAATAGTGTAAGTTTTTCACCACTACGACTGTTTTGGCATTATGCGATTGACAAGCTGTCTGAGTAAAAAAGCGTTACATTTATTTTTTATTATTTAACAAGTATAAGAATTGCGTGTTGCCAAAATTCGACCAGTTATGCTTTTCAAGTAACGAAAGAAATTTTTTTAATGTAGTTGGAATTTATTGGAATCCGGATTCATAGTTCCAACCTGAAACCTGCATTTACATATTGTAAGGAAAGTAGGAAGTCATAGCTATTCAAAATGAGGTAATTAAAAATTAAGGATTACATACATTCTCTGGTAGAAGGAACAGATAACCACAAAGCTATTCTTGTATGTTAAAACCCGAAATAGCGACTGCAAGGAAAATGTTATTTCGTTACCGCGAAGTTATAATTTGCACAGCTGGCAACACTCTACCGCCAGATGTCCGTCGTGCTAGACCTATGCCTTTCGCAGTGTATCGTCGTCTGATACCCACTTTAGATACCGTAATAAACATTCACTTCAATTAGCCACTCTTAACGGTTGCATAGTCAGAGTAAAAGGTAGTTAAGAAAAATATTGTTCTAAACATTATTAATTACAAAAAGAAAAGTTCAAATGTTTGTGAAGCTTATGGGACTTAACTGCAGGGTCATTGGAGCCTAAACGTACAAACTAAATATAAACTAATTTATATGAAAGATAAAACAAACGTCCGTCCCGAGGGAGGATTCGAAACCCCGACGGGGAACGGCCTCGCGTCGGAGCATAGCGCCTAAATGCGCTCGGCCACTCCGCCACGGCTATTAATTACATTTTGCTTACATATGGCATCTGTATATGCGAGTAGACGGATATATTTACCTCACATAATTTTCTGACTTTTTTTTTTTTTTTTTTTTTTTTTTTTTGAAGGTGTCAGACTTTTCCCAGCCGAATACGAAGGTGACAGTGTGCCATATTGTCTGGTCCTTATGTTCAAGTAAGGCCTTATTAAAATGTTGAAAGTCGATAAAATTAATCGTTAATTAAACTACATAAAACATTCTCCCTGGATGCTTGCCTAACCAGAGAACTGTCGTTTCGTGGGGGCAGAGTATTGTCTATAATTACTATTATAAATTCGCAATTTGGCGAACAGCCACAATGGCCGTTCCAATAGTTATTTCGAAGGAGGGACGCAAGTTGACCGCCTTTACTTTAACTGTTTCGCACCTCTGCAGGACACCAAGCTTAACAGCGTGAAATCATATCAGAACCAGTGGTTCCTCTGAAGAGGTTGTTTGCCGGCCGCGGTGGCCGAGGGGACTGAGGCGCTTCAGTCACGGTCTGCCCGGCCACTACGTTCAGGGGTTCGAATCCCCCCTCGGGCATGGATATTTGTGCCGTCCTTAGGATAAGGTAGTTGGTAAGTAGTTTGTAAGTTTAGGGAATGATGACCCCGTAGTTAAGTCCCATAAGTTATACAAACATTTGAACATTTGAAGAGGTTGTTTTGTATCCCATCCTCGTCGCCACTTTTGTGTCCCAGCCTCGTCGCCGCTTTTGTGTCTCGTTTCCGTCGTAGGTGTCGGTGGCCGAGTAGAAAGACCGACACAGAAATAAAGGTAGCACGCTTGTGCAGGTAGGAGGTGACCAGCCAGTGGGACAGCAGAAACTAGAAACACTAGAGTAAATTAGAACGAGATATATATTTCTTAGAGACTTAGTAATTCTTAACTTTTACATAGCTCAGTACTGCAGAATGCTGATACATAGTTGAGCTAGAGGCCTGCCTAGTGCCTGTCCGATAGCCAAGTCTTCACTGCTGCCTATCTGATTCCGAAGTGTTAACTGGTTCGTATCTCAGTCCCAAGTGAACAATGTCGTTCAGTGGTGGCCACGAGCGGAGTTGCAGCAGAGGGCGTTCGTGGCTGACGTCGTAAGAACGCCGCGCCGTACATGCATGGCGGCGCGCGGCGAAAGTAAGTGGCGCTCACTTTAACTTGTGCGACACCACAGGTTGGCTACAAGTTTCTAATTTTAACGGGTCCACATACGAGGTAACAAAACCGACGACAGCTACTGTATGGGGCGGCCGAACGTTCTAAGGCGCCTTGCTGGGGAGCGCATGGTTGTTCGCAGTCACGGATTCGACTCCTCCCTGGGACATGGATGGTTGTGTTATCCTTAGTATAAGTTACATTAAGTTAGTTTGAGTAGTTTGTAAGCCCTGGTACTGACGACCAACACAGCTAATTCCCTTAGATGTACAAACATTTGTACATTTTGAAAACCAACGACAGAAGCTTCTAGTTCTTAGTTGATCGCTGATTTGAAAGATATAGGTTGACGAACTACTCTTGTGCTTAAGTTACCATTTTTGTAGTATATCTGCAACAGCCATGAAATTCGGCGTCTCGATGCATGCGTATTCACGATCGCCACCGTGTTTATAGAAATACAGCGGTTTGTATGTAGAATGTGAGGCGCCATCAGTTTAACGTGTTGTCGCTGTAGTCATAGTACTGCCCTTGCTTAGGCTCAATTTTTCATTCTCGTGGGTAAAACATAACTCCATTATTTTCTCTAACTACAGCCTCACTAACAGTTGGACGAGTTAATAGATCCATCATTTAATTCAATTCTTGTTTTCATTTTTATCTTGTTCTGTAGCAAGACATTTTTAGGTTGTGCATTATATCTTGTTGTTTAACTGCATTATGAAGTTCAACAGGTTGCCTCACGTTTTACTGTGTCAGTTTCAGAATATAATGATCATTTATTTTAACTTATCTGTACGAATTCTGGTCTGTAGTCTTCCCCTGTTGCTATCATTTTCATCCATGAAATAACAAACATGAACCCCTGCTAGAAGAGACGAGGTTCGATTCTGGCAACGATCAAAACAGCAGAATAATCGCAAGTCGTTCCACCTGTTAGTTGTGGAACAGAATTTAGGCAGGTTTATTAATTCTAATAACTCCGTACCTTGACGGATAACGAACGTCGCAACAGCTGAAATTTAATAAAACCTTCTGACACTTTCTTAGAAGCTATTTCTTTACAAAGTGTTATATTTAGAATTTTGCACTGTCTGTGATTGCCAAACAGTGTGTTTCTGGTTTTTGAAGTGTTGTATACGTTTATATTCGCAATTTTACGCTGTCTTTGACTATGAAGCAAGGGTCTTTGCATTTAGTCAATGTCGATCTTTATTAGATCGATATAATTTCCCAAATAAATTTTATGGTTACAATATATGTGGCTGGTAGGAATTTCTTTAGGCAAAGCTTCAGTGTGAATGTGTATTTCCGGGATAATAGAAAATCGTGATACAGCCCGTCAGCTTTGACCAATGACGTCATATCTGAGTCTCACGAGTTGCGCTACGTAGATATACCAACTAGCAAAACACTATCAACGAATATAAACATATGGGATAATAACGTAATACTTATGTATTGTAGATAATAAATAATCTGTGATTATCCTCTAAATTACAGATTACCGCAACAGAATGTTCAGTCGATCACAGGTCTCAGCCCAAAACTTCGCGCCTTCTGCGCCTACTTGCGAAAAAACCTCTCTGTTAACATATACCTATCACAGAGAAGCTACAGAACAGCTTATGAAACTCCGTCAGTTTGAGTGATACATAATTTGTTAGCATTTTTGCAAGTGAATTTATAAATTCCTGAGCTATCAAATTATGTTGCGTCAGTTATGGTTTGAGCAGTTTATTGTTTAAGTTGTAATTCTAAGTGCAATTTTAATTTGTGTCTATGTATTTTGAAACTGGCATTAATTTTGTTGTAGAAATTTATCGGCTATGAATGTTGTAGGAACGTATCACAAATTTTTATGCTGTGGATTGTGAGATTACCGCCCAATAAAAATACTGGTAATTAATAGCATTTGATAATTAAACAGTATGAAGTTCACTGCAAACATTGACCATGCCAATGCACTAAATGTTACACAATTTTAATCTTATTAATTATGGTAGCAATGTATGTACACAGTTGAGTGACAACATTTATAGTTAGACCATAGGTAGAAATTCTCCACGTTGAAATTTGCTGTGTGCTTGTAGCTGACGGGAGGCCAGCGAGCAGGCTGATGTTGGTGGCTTGTTCCAACTTAGGATTTTACAGTTCGTTTCCGGTGAGGGGAGAGAGGGACAATGGCGAGTGCCAGGCACAGTGCAGTGCACAAATATTGTAATACTACTGGCATTTGAAGTAATACGATGCAGTTAGGAACCTTTAAGGCCCTCATTACAAAATAGCCTGTTGATAAATAAACAATACATTAGCTGATATAGTCACTTCTAACGTAATATGTTTAATTGACAATGAAAAGTAATAAATTACCAACGAAGACAAGACAGTTACACAACTAGCATGGCAATGTTTGTTTATAAAAATAATATATTAACTATTTTTCATTTTTTTTCAATCAATCTTTTGTATTTTACCTTGAAATATTCAGTTAAATCAGTTATCTGTGATATAAGAAATTGCACGATTATGATAAACAGTACAATGGATGTTTATACTAATATAAAAACGTAAGATAATATTTCTTTAATGTGTAGTGTAATGATTTTGATTTTAAGTAAAGTTTTAGAAATGTATTGGCTGAGCGCTGTACGTTGGCAAATCGGTTAGAACAGTTCACATGGGGAAGTTGATGACACAGGGGAAAAAACCCCGGCAGTTGAGCTCTTGGCGCGCGCGCGTGCCTGGGCAGGAAGTGAGGACTCGGGACCACGTGGAGAACTGGCCGGGTGGCGTCGCTCTGCATTCGGTCGGCATGTGGATCTCGAGGTGGTGACTTGAGTTTTGTGTGTGGCAATCGCCATGTGTGGTTGCTCGTCGTAGACTGCACCAAGTTAAATCGAGTGCTATTGTGTGTTTGTGAATATTTAGCCGGTGCAACAAGGTGTGCATCGCATTGAATTAAAGTGACTGTGATTTGTTAATGTAACACGTGTCGTCGCATAGGCATGAACATAAACGGTGTTTGAGACAGCCACGTGGTGTGAAATCAATTCGCGAGAAATATTCATTTTGTCTGGGGGCTCACGAGCTATAACTTTATTTGGTACATTTACCGACGTACAGACGCGACAGCCACAGGGTTCAAATATTGTGAAATAAACAACATAAAGTAAACTTTCACGTGTTTTCAAAAGTAGTAGTTAGTACACCCTTTTCTCTCATGAACTTGATTTTATTATGAATTTGTTTTGTTAATCATATGCAGGGAAGGAAAGCTGCGAACGTGTGACATCATCCCCTAGAAAACGAGTCAATCGCAATCACAGTTCCAGTGTTTTTGCATGTTTATGAAATTGGTTCGCAGCTGGTGGTTGTGAGTTTAAAGAAAAAATTAAACTTTCCCTATTTTAAACTCTCACTCCGGCCTTCACCCTCGCAGGATGCAGGCTCTAAATGAAAAATAACCCAGTACCAGCTGCAGGGCCGAATCTAGGGAGGGGCAAAGGGGGCAGTTGCCCCGGGCGACAGAATTTAGAGGGCGGCAAATTTTGACCGACTCTTTTTTACAGAATGTATCTTTCTGATATAATTTAATAAAATTAACTGACACAGAATTATTAAAAGTAAAGTGACTGCAAGAAATACCGAAATTATTTAATAAAACTAAAATTCCTGGTTGCTTTATTGCATAAGTAAATGCACAATGTTTATTATTTTGCATAGATTTCTTTTTTTCGGATAAATGAATATTCATATTTCATACCACGGTAATACTTGTAGAACAGGTGAATTTGAATAACGTTCCAGTACTTATAAAAAAATTAAAAATAAATAAATAAATAAAAGTATTTCAGGTGCGCACACTTCTTATTGAAAGTCAAAAGCATTAAGGATCTAGAATCCTCTCTCGGTAGCGGTGGAATTGATAGAAATCTACACAGGATACTCTGTAAATCACATTTAACTGCCTGGAAGAGGGTTCGTCGGACCACTTTTATAGTATTTATCTCCCATTCCATTCTCTAATAGTGCGCTGGAAGAAAGAACATCTGAATCTTTCTGTTCGAGCTCTGATTTCACGTATTAATTCAGATGATGTTTTCTACTTATGTAAGTGGGAGGCAACAATATATTTTCGCATTCTGAGGAGAATGTTGACGATTGTAGTTTCGTAAGTAACCCACGTCGCAGCGATAAATGCCTTTGTTCTAATGATTCCCATCCCAGAACCTGTATCATTTCCGTACGCTGTCTCCCCTGTATCACGACAATACAAAACAAGCTGCTCTTCTTTCGACTCTTTTGATGTCCTCCGAAAAACCCACCTGATAAGTATCGCATACTGGGTAGCAAGACCAGATAAAACAATAGGAATCTCACTGTACAATTGATGCTGTCCTTTTTATAGCTAAGCAAGGAAGTCCTTTTAGAAGAACAAAAGAAGATGGTGATTTTGGTGATCCACATAGCGGCAACTTTCTAAATACAATTGATCTCTTATTATACAGTAGTGTCCCCCTTCGTCTGCGTATTGAACGCCCCAAGAAAGGCCAGATTAGCTATTTTTACAAAAATATACAAGATGAGTTCCGTGACTTGATTGCTGACAAAATAAAACAAGATATAATTAAAGATATTTTATCTGCTAAATACTTTTCACTCATGTTTGACTGCACTCCAGATATCAGCCACAATGCGCAGATGACACAAGTAATTTGATATGTCAAGTCGAATGACTCAGAGGTTGTGGAAGGTTTTACTGACTTTTTACAGTTACAGACAAAAAGACAAAACAGGAGAAGGCCTTAGTCAAGAGATACCGCAAACTTTGGAACAAGATGGGTTGAACATTAAGTACTGCAAGGGGCAGTCTTATGATAATGTGGCAAACAGGGCTGGAAAGAACAAAGGGGTCCAGTCAAGAATACTTCAGAAGAATGACCTGGCCTATTTCGTACCATGTGCTGCTCACTCTTTAACTTTCGTGGGAGCACATGCAGCCGATATTCAGCAAGACTACGTGATCTGCAAGAGTAGATGCGGTTGAAGCTGTTTACAAGCATTTTCATGAAGTTTTGAAGGCCCTGGAAGAAACTGAAACTTATAAATTGTCAACACCAGAAACAAAATCAGAGAAAAGATCTATTTTTAAAAAATATAAGAAAAACTCAAATTCATTACTTTAACTTATTTATGGTAGCAATATTAAAATAAATTGATCATGTTAATCAGTTTCTACGAAGTTAATACTTTACAATTGATAAAGCTGTTCGAAACATTCAAGGACTTTTGGGCTTTCTCAAAACTTCCGGGATTCTTGTACCTCTGAAGCTATTTCTGAGGCCAAAGTGCTAGCAGAAGATAATGTGGTATCAACGGTATTCTCCGAAAAAAGGATTCGAAGAAAGAAGAAAATGGCTGATGAGCTTTGTGAAGATGAAGTATCAAACAGTCACAGAACAAAAATAAGGAATAATTGACAGAGCTTAGTACCAGGTCTACCGCACTTGAGAAAATTGGTGCAAAAATTAGTTTTCTGTGTGGTGTGCAAATTCGAGAAATAGAAGTGGAGGACTTGAAGGCCAAAGCAGCGGAACTGGCAGAAGATCTTAGTGATGAAGAACTTGCAGTTGAAAGTTTCAGACAAGATGCTCTGGCAGTAGACAGAGCCTTGCAAGATTCCACTGTATTATCAACATTAAGTTTAATTTATAAAAATAAATTGGTAGAGGGGCATCCCAACCTTACTACAGCGTTAAAATATATCTTACCATTCTAGTTTCTGTTTCGTCTGGAGAAAGAGGTTACAGCAAGCTGAAACTAATTAAATACACTTGAGGAGCACGACTGCTTAACAAATCTGAGTATAATATCCGTAGAGCACAAACGAGCTGCTTCTCTAAACTATGATGATATCAAAAACAGTTTTGCAGCAAAAAAGATCGAAAAGCGAAATTTTGAATTGATTTTTGTACGATGAGTATTCTTGTAATATTTTTGTACGTATTAAAATTGATCTGTTTTCCTTTGATCTTAATTCAGTCAATAAAATAAGTTCATGTTGTGAGATTGTGACATTTATTTAGAAATATGTAACCCAATTAGCGTCAAAAAGTCGATTCTTAGAGAGGGGAGAGGGTTGAAAGAAGGGGCTGCAAATTTAAGCTTGCCCCCCTTGGCAAATGTCCTAGATCCGGCCCAGCCAGCTGTGTGCTCTTGTAACAGTACCGTTAGTACTTCGGCATACGCACGTAATAGTTTTGCCTTTCAAGCTCTGCGTTGTAAGTTTATCACGTGACAGGAATTATTCACCCCCGCACAGTAGCAGCAGAAGCTGAAAGAATGGACTCTCTTATCATTGGAATGCCGTTAGACGGTATGTTTGTTTCCTTCCCCGGTGTACCTACACAGTTGCAGCCCGCTGAGAAGGTGTCCCCCCACTCCCTCGCCTGCCCTGGGGCAGGTGGTGTGTCCCCCTCTCTGCGCCTGCTTGCTTGCCTCTCGTTTGCGAAACGCCCAGCCAACTGGCGAGGGGAGACTCCATTCACTTTTGTTTCTTTCGCTGCGTCATTAACAAAACATACGCATTACGCCAGCTTACAGCCCGCTCTAAAGCATTTTGCGTTTCAAGAACGCTGAGAGCTACTTCAAAAGATAAGAGGACTTCCGTGAGACGTACAAACAATTAAGACTGAGATTTCCTTCCCGTACAAAAGAACGAAAAATAATTTATTTAACTGCTACAAACGAGGCGTGATACTTTCAAGTATGAGTATGAAAAGGGGAAACCATCGTCTGTATGCACAGAATAAAAACTCTCATAAATTTGTTGTTTCTTTTGCTGAGGGAGAGCATTAATTCGAGTACCTTTCAATAAAAAAAATAAAGAAAGCACGACTGTTTGCTTAGTTTATTAAAATCCTACACTCTTATTAAAAAAAACCTCTACATCGTACAGCTAGTTAAAAAAATTTTACAAATGTATTCATACTATTTTCTTAATTTATGTTTTGTCAAAGGAATGCCTTTCTCATCAGATATGAAATCTAAGAAGAACAGCGAACTGACTTCAACAGATGACAGGGATAGAGGGATGCATGGCGAACAGATCCGTTTGCGATCTTACAACTTTCACATTACTATTAAGAACTACATTAGCCAATAAGCAGCCATAATATTTATTCTGTTTCCGACTATTGATTTGAGATAATTGTCAGATCATGCGCGGGTCAACTCTATCAACGAAGAACAAATTCTGGCTAGTATCTCAAAAGTGATTATTCATACGAATATTTTACCTCATACTTAGACTGTCACATAAATTATATAAAGAATATACTTAAAAATGTATTCAGTCCCATAGTCTGTAACTGCACTGCAATCTGAAATATTATAACATAGGACACATTAGATCCCACATATCTCTTGTCATGCAACCTAAACATTAATTGAGTGGAACAACCATTACAACCTAGGCTATTCATACTATTGCATAACGATCTTCTCACCCTTAAAGATATGTAAAATAACCTAAAAAATTTACTTATTACAGTATCCAAATAGAGGAAGAGGCTGTATGCAGTTGCAAAAAATGCCAGAATAAGCTAAACAGCGAGGTTTGAAATTTTTCTATTAATTTCTGTTAGGTGTATCTCAATGGCACCGAAGAGATCTTACTCTTTTTATGCCTCACTCATGTTTTACAAACGTAGTCCAGTTATACGAAAAGTACAAACATAAAATTATACGCGGCAGTGTGTTTTACAGACATAGTCCAATTTTATTAGAAGTGCAAAGTCACATCTCCTAATTAACCCTGAGAATGTGGAATAGAGGAATATTTGTCCATTTTAATGCACAGCAGTCAAACGAAGTTTTTTTACACCGCGTTGGTACTCATTTGAAATTAAAGACATTGATAGGTGATTCAGGTTTTTCAACTTCGTAGTATTTTCTGATGTAACCACTTAAACGGTACTCATTACAACTGTAGTATGCTTCCACCTTTAATATAACTGTACTATGTAAAATATTCGGATTGAATAAAAAATGCAATTAACATATATCACTGAGATTAACATGCAAACATTGTAAATATTTACGCATGTAAATGTAACTTTGCCTAATCGTTTACTGTTTAGTGAATTATTTGTTACTGTATATAATTTCAACCTGACGTTTGACAGTGTTTGGATTTCTTCGATATTTTGGACAACAGCAGTAATAGCATAGGCACTAAGGGTTATTTCCAGGTACTTTAATTTTTACTTTAAAAGAAAGAGTGCGTACTGTGTAGATCACATGTTCTGCTATACCAGAGCATTTCAGACTGAAACGTAGTTGCGAAATACACGGCTGTAAATATTTTTTGAATACATTTATCACTGCGTGATAGATGCGAATGACACGTGTATGAATAATCTTTTATGATACAATGGCTGCAATTATTCTTAAAACTTAATATCTATTTAGTACTCCTTTGGTACAGATGATCTGTGAATGGTGTCACATTGACGGAAGTAGATTATCTAAAATAAATGAACTGCTACATCTTTGAGTACAATGAAATGATCGTATGAATTTATTGAGAGTCCCGATAGAATTTTTCTTTTTTATTTCATGACCGGTTCCTCTCTATTATCAGATGAATATCACAGTTATGGCATACGGTGGTGGTGGATGCAGTAGGCCACACACACTTAAACTTTTTGTTACTGTTTGGCGGCATGTGGGTGACTTGAATATCTGTGATGATGAAATGCTGATGACAACTCAACACACTAAGTCCCCAGCCGGGAATCGGGCACCCCGCATGGCAGTCAGTAACGCTGTCCACTGAGCCATGGAAGGCGGAAATGTAGTTCTAAAAAATCACGAAAACTGTCTAGAGCCACCTACACAAAATGTCACATGTATTCTTGTCATACAGATGTAGTGGTGAAATACTTGTGAAAGCTGCACTGCATCATTCAGTAGAGTGTTGGGTAATTTTAAGGGCAACCGTTTCTTATGTTATTCACCATTATGTTCATATATATATATATATATATATATATTTGTAAAGCTTATGGGACTTAACTGCGGGGTCATCAGTCCCTAAGCTTACAAACTACTTATGAACTAGATGACATAAAAGTTTCTGGGTGTTGTACCGCGTCATAATGTAAGAAGGCTATTACTTTAATAACCAACGTTTCGGCCAACGTTACAGTGGCCTTCATCTGGGTATACCCACGTAACGTTGGCCGAAACGTCGGTTATTAAAGTCATAGCCTTCTTACATCATGACGCGGTACTACACCCAGAAAACTTTTATGTCATCTGACTGTGGCCGCGGAAGCCTACGTAATTATACTTATGAACTACCTGATACTAAAGACAACACTAACATCCATGCCCGAAGGAGGATTCGAAACACCGACGCGGGAGAACGCGCGATTTGCAACGTGGCGCTCGGTTACTCCCGCGCGGCCCATTATGTGAGGTACCGCAATACAGACTGCTAAGGGAGGTACGAGCCTATGGAATAGGTACCCAAATATGTGAGTGGCTCGAAGTAATAGAAACCAGTACGTTGTCCTCGATGGCGAGTGTTCATCAGAGACTAGGGTATCATCAGGGGTGCCCTTGGTAAGTGTGATACGACCGCTATTATTTTCTATCTACGTAAATGATATGATGGACAGAATGAGTTACAATCTGTGGCTGTTTGCTGATAATGCTGTGGTGTACAAGAGGGTGTCGTCATTGAATGACTGTAGTAAGATGCAGGATTTCTAGATGGCGTGAAGAATGGAAACTAGTGCTAAATGTAGAAAAATGTAAGGTGATGCAGATGAGTAGGAGAAAAAAATCCTGTAATGTTCGAATACAGCTTTAGTAGTGTGCTGCTTGACAGAGTCACGTCAATTAATTGCTTAAGCGTAACGCTGCACAGCGATATGAAATGGAACGAGCATATAAGGACAGTCGTAGGGAAGGCAAATGGTCGACTTCACTTTACTGGGAGAATTTTGGGGAGGTGTGATTTGTGAGTAATGGAGACTGCACATAAAACGCTTGTAAGACCCCGTCTTGTGTATTGCACAAGTGTTTGGGCTCCCCACCAGATCGATTTAAAGGAGCACATAGAGGCAGTTCAGAGGCGGGTGGCGAGGTTTGTAACTGGTAGATTCGATCAATGCGCGAGTGTTACCGAAATGCTTCGGGAACTTAAATGGAAGTTGCTAGACAGGAGGCGACGTTCTTTTCGAGAAGCACCGTTGAAGACATTTAGAGGGCCGGAATTTGTGGCGGAATACAGAACAATTCTACTGCCGCCAACCTACATTTCGCGTAAAGACCACAAGGATAAGATTGGAGAGATTAGGGCTCGTACGAATGCATACAAGTATTCATTTTTCCCTTGTACTATATGGGATTGGAACAGGAAAGCAAGTAACTTGTATTAGTACTGAGGACCCTTCGCCATGCACCTTTTGGTGGATTGCGGAGTATGTGTGTAGATGTAGATACTATTACGTCGAAACAGCTGTAACTGTAGTACTTGGTCTTTTGTTTTAATCCTTGAAATAAACAAATTTAAGATAGTCCACATACTAGCATCAGGAGCAAGTCGCTTTGGTATCATGGTACAGCCTACGCGGTACATAGTGGCGTTAGCACTCTTTTTAAGAAACTGCAAGACTGCAGATAAAATAAAGAAACAGCATTAACCCGGTAGTGTAACAGAGCCTGAGGATATATGTGTGTGTGTGATAATGGCTTAGACATTGGTATATAATTTTAAAGTAGGACGCGGTCTAAAACTCAGAACAATTTATTCGAAATTTGATTTATGGCTTTAAAAGTAGCAGTAAATAACATTATTTTACATGTTGAATTTCGAAAGTTTGGATAGTTGCATTTACGGCAGAAGACACGTATCGCGTCATTATTCTGTAGTTTTCACTAAGCGTAAATGCCAGTACATCCAGAAATCCCGATTCTTTCCTTAAATTACCGCTAAAATAAAGCTATATCATATGCAACTGGCAGTTCATCATTTCTCTGTTTCCTTCACCATCTGCTAAGGAAAACGCCATTACATTTGTAGTTGACAAACTGTCAATGAGAACCTACACAGAAAGTATAGGAAAAGTGAACTACTAGAGAATCTAAACATAACGAGAAATAAAAATGCCCACTGATGATGTTACAACAATAGTAAAACATATTTGGCTACAAAAAGAAAATAAACAGCGTTTGGCTCAAGACAGACACTTTATGAATAAGTATTTCGTCTATTCTTTCGTCGTTATATAACGATGGATCTGTTCTTAATGTAGATTTTAACTGTCCTGTTTTCAGTCTCTACTGCTGTAAGGTGTTGTAATCATACGACATGGACATATGGACAGTTGTGCGGAGACTGAGATTTTCGTATACCCATGCATAATTACATACGACAGCAGCTGCGGCTAAGAACACTCCTGGTAAAATTAAAATTTTTTATGACCCTCCTATGAGCCTCAACACGTTCTTGTCTGGTAACAATCACACTTCGACAATGGACATTAATTATTTGATAAAATACTCCTGTTTAAATTCTGTCCAAGTACCTTGGTACAAAATTTTAACCGACTCACAAGTTTAAAGTGTAGTAATGACTTGTTTTAAAAACCTTCAGAGATACATATATTTGCGCCTAAATCTGAAAGATATTCATTAAAATGGTTCCATTTTCTGAGAATACAGCGGAATTATTGGATTCGTACAATTTGCTTGGGTGCCGCCTCCGGTTCATGTTTAAACGTTTATTATATACTCTAAGATCTATGGGCTATAGACATGGGTACTGGTTTGTGCTAAACCAAAAGTCTCTGCAATCATCTTTTGATGTTGCTGCTCTTCTTTCTTCCATCCTTGCATATGTAATGGTGAGGATATTGCACTGTTGCAAGACACTTCAATTTTTGTTCCATTTCCCAAACATTTTTCAGCACATTTTGTGCCATCTTCAGTGGTATTTTTCTATTGTTTGTCTGAAAATTATATTACATGTGTTCAAAAGGCTGTTTGATGTACATTTTTAATAGTGTTGTAGGTTGAGTTCGCAGACAGAATTATCTATTTTCGTTTTTCCGAAAATTAGGCCTACAAATACGGCTTTCATAGATTTTTTATGTACACATATCTTACATTAGGCTATGTTAAGATCACACAGTGAAGTACTGATTACTTCTTGTAATAATTTTGTACATGTTGTCATCTTAAGAAAACCTAAATATTAACAAACACTCATATGGACACACACACATGCAAATATATACTCAATGGAAACATCAAACACCCGGTCACAATAGTGTATCACTCCTACGCTCTGTGTCAACAGATAAAACGACACTAACAGTAAAGACTTGAAACTCGCGCGCAACCCAGCCAAAGAAAACATACAAAAAACAAATAAATGGGTATCAGCAGCATCCATAATCCAAATGTAAATATTATCGTAATGTAAACCATAAAAAAATGTTCAAATGTTTATAGAGCTTATGGGACTTAACTACGGAGTCATCAGTCCCTACACTTACAAACTACTTATGTACTAGCTAATACTAAGGACGGCACAAATATCCATGCCCGAGGGGGAATTCGAACCCCCGACCGTAGTGGCCGTGCAGACACCATCAATATCAAGTGGAAAACAATTATAAACAAATCACAAAGAAAACTCGACAAAATAAGGAGCTAAGAAAAAGAAATGGAACCATAAGAAACAACACAAAAGACTCGATTTTCGAACTCAAAATTGAGAAACGGTTAATATAAACTGTTTATTTTGCCTTGCAGATGACAAGTTGGACAAAATTATTACAAGAAGTAATAACAAGTACTTCACTGTGTGATCTTAACGTAGCCTAATGTGAGGTATGTATACAGGGTGTCCCACTCAACTGTTTCACCCCAGATATTTCTGAAACTACAAGAGATATTGAAAATCACTTTCACGGTCATGAACGTACGGTAGGGGCTAATAAAAGTAGGTACTATGAGACTAAAACGTGAAGAAATATTTCCACACAAACTTATGTTTTTTTAAATGGATGCCGGCCGCGGTGGCCGAGGGGACTGAGGCGTTTCAGTCACGGTCTGCACGTCAACTACGGTCGGGGGTTCGAATCCCCCCTCGGGCATGGATATTTGTGCCGTCCTAGTTCGTAAGTAGTTCATAAGTAGTTTGTAAGTTTAGGGACTGATGACCCCGTAGTTAAGTCCCATAAGATTTACAAACATTTGAACATTTTAAATGGATAACTCATATTATTTCTTAAGCAATCGACTGGATGAAATATCACAAAAAGAATGGCTTCGGTTGCATTGTGATAAGTCAATTACACCCGGAGAAATTGCGAAGCGAAGTTGACGTTTGAAAAACGCGAGGCGCGCTGCTAGCGCGTGTCCGAGACTTTTAACCGTGAGTCCCGCTTGAGCCTCGGACACGTGTGTATTTCAAACGTCAACTTCGCTTCTCAGTTTTTACGGATGTAATTGACGCATCGCGAGGCAACTGATGCCTTTCTTTGATTTTTCATCCTATCGATTGCTTAAGAAATAATATGGGGTATCCATTAAAAAAACATAAGTTTCTGTTGAAAATAATATTTCTTTACATTTTACAGTGTCTCATAGTACCTACATTCATAAGCCCCTGCAGTAAGTTTATGACCGTAAAAGTCGTTTCTCAATATCGCTTATAGTTTCAGAGGTATCTGGGGTGAAACAGTTGAGTGGGACACCCTGTATATAAAAAAAAACTGAATAAGTCGTATTTATAGGCCTAATTAAAAGAAAATTAGATAATTATGTCTGAAACTCAACCTGCAGCATTATAAAAGATCTTGTAAAAAACTTTTTAGATGTTTATCGAATGCCGCGGTGGAGTAGCCGAGCGGTCTAAAGCGTCTCGCTGCGGAGCGCGCGGTTGCTCGCCGTGGAGGTTCGAGTCCTCCCTGGGGCATGGGTGTGTGTGTTTGTCCTTAGGTTAGTTTACCTAGGTTTGAGTAGCTTGTAAGTTACGGACTGATGACCACGCAGTTTGGTCCGATAGATTTACAAACACTTGCTTTTTGTTTATCGAAAAGCTATTTTGTACAGTACTAATATAATTTTCAGACAAAAAATAAAAATAATCTCACTGAAGAGGGCAAAAAATTTGCTGAAACATTTTTGGGAAATATAAATTGAAGTGTGTTGCATACGGCGCAATATCCTTACTGAAAGTTTCTGGCTCTAACAGGTATCGAGCACCAACATCGTCTCCATCCAAACCGCGATTTTGGACATGACCTTACCAAACATATTTGTTAAAGTGCTACCGTGTTGTTACGCCGCGTACCGCGCAACAACCGGATTGAAACGGGCGCACAGCTGCCGCCCCTAAGGCGGGCAGTATCTGGCGACCTACAGGGGCAGCAAGCAGTCCGTCCAGGCGAGCAGCTGCACCGCAGCCCCGGTTATTGCACGTTTCATTCGCAGCGGCGGCAAAGAGCCGCTTTCGTGTCTCTGGGCTCTTAAATACGTCACGCGCAAGCCGGTCCTTTGGCGGCGCGCGGAATTAACTTGTCACTCTGCCGGACACTCAAAGAGTCGCCCTGTGTGGCGCGAGGGCGCGCTGATTGATTTGTCACGAACAAGCGCCGTCCGCCCCGCTAAGAATTCGCAAATGGCCTCGTCAGCGCGTTGTCGCGTTCCTGCTACTGCTTTCCATTTGATGCCACAGCGTCAGAGGGAGCACTGAACTACAAAACATGAACCTACGCAATTATTACTGTACGGACGAGATCGCCTGTTGATCAGTTAGTAGGTAATTAATATCAACAAGTGCTGCTTTAAAAAGAAAAATTATATAAAAATTCTATTTCAAAAATAAAAATTGGGAAATTTCTGTCATCTGGATTCCAAGTCACAAAAGGATTACGTCAAGGATGTAGCATGTCACCCACATTGTATAAAATCTATACAGAGGTAACCTTACAGAATTGGAAGAAAAAATGTCAAACTATGGGAATACCAATAAATGAGAGAACAATGTATTCATTGCAGTTTGCAGATGACCAACTGATTACAACCCAAGACTATGAGGACATAGAATATATGACCAGGAAGCTCATTCAGGAATATAAAGGTAAGGTAAGGTAAAGCAGTCAACAATCCTAAGATTGGTTTGAACACCACAGTGATTTACTAGGCATGGTCCTGTTTGGAGGTGGTATGCCGTTGCCTTCCTCCGACCTTCGAACTGACTTACCCAGCCAGTTATAGGTGGACCTACAGTTTAACGTGGGTTCCGAACCACGGTGCTACTCGGTATTTTTACATTAGCAGCAATGCCAGAAGGAGGTCTAAATGTCAACATGAATAAAACGAAATACATGGTAATTGGTGGAATAAATGAAGACTTAATATTAGAAGAACGGATGGGAACAATAACAACTACAGAGGAATATAAATATTTAGGAGTGAAAATTACAAATGATGGGAAACAGGAAAAAAGAAATTAGATCAAGAATAAATGCAGGAAAGACGACAATTTCTTTGTTGAATGGAATTCTCTGGGACAAATACATAACTACAGATAACGAAATTAGGATATATAAAACAATAGTTCGGAGCATTATTACATATGGTTCAGAAGTGTGGATAACAAAATGGAAACTAAAATCAAAATTATTAGCTACAGAAATGGATTTCTGGAGACGTTCATCAAGAATATCAAGAAAAGAAAGAATAAGAAATGAAGTATTCAGAGGAAAAATGAAATGTAAAAATACAATTATTGAATTCATCGAACACAAACATCTAAAATGGTATGGACATGTCAGAAGAATGGGGCAAGAAAGGCTTCCAAAATGCATACTCGACTGGACACTGAACGGAAGAAGAAAAAAGGGACGACCACCTACCACATGGATGCAGGAAGTCCAGTCAGCAATGAGGAAGAACAACATTCCTGAGGACTTATGGAAGGACAGAGAAGAGTGGAGAACAATAATTCGTAACTTAATGTAATCTAATATAGGTACTGGAAAAATGTGCTTACATTGTAAAACCAGAATAATAATAAGTGCTGCTTTAGATTGGATACCGAAAAAGTGAAACTATATGTTCGAATCTAAACATCTAAAAGAGGTGCCTATTTTGAGAAATTTGCGAAAGAAGTTACAGATAAAGAAGAAGCAATGAATTAACCCTTAACTGCCCTAGCGAATGTAGATAACTCTCATACACTGGCGGAGTCGTTTTTGAAACAAAATCTTGGGGTAAATGATCGTTATTAGAATTGGCACCACATATTTGTGATCCACTATTATGTTCGGTTTCTTCCAAACCATCATTATGATTGGGACAGTCACTATCTCGAAAACTTTCGTTCAAAACATTCGCTCTTTCTTTAGACGATGAACCCTGTGACCTGCCAGCCGTGTTATATTGTTCTATAAAACATCTGCACGACTGACTTGGAAAATAAGTGTCGTAAAGGACATATATCACTCAGAATCTAAAGTACGGTACTGCAGCACAGTAAAATGTTTACACTCCTACCCAGGGGCCACTGTGCATTGAACGGCACGCAAATGGGCAAACGAACCGTACACTTACCACTACCTGGGGGAAAATGAGATATCATGAACAGCTAGCTTCCCACTATGTAACCTAGCGAATAAATATTAAAATGAAAACTCTTGGGGTCAAATATGACCCCGCCAGGGCACTTAATGGTTAAAATTTGTGATGCGGCCGGGAATCGAACCCGGACCTCCAGGCTTACTAGTCAGACGTCTTACCGTTTTTTTTTCTTTGTTATTTTATTTTTTTAATTTTTTTGCCACACCCTACAAAAACTGCCGAAAAATGTGTTAAAATTTGATCTTACCGTTAGACCACCACATCACTAGAGATTAAGTCGCCTTGGAATGGTCGAGGTACGACTTCCCTCCACGTCACAAACTTTAATTCAGCTTCTTTGTGACATGGAGGGAAGTCGTACATAGACTATTCCAAGGCGCCTTAATCGTTAGCGATGCTTGGTGACGTGGTGGTCTAACGGTAAGACGCTTGGCTAGTAAATGTGGAGGTCCGGGTTCGATTCCCGGCCGCATCACAAATTTTAATTCATTGCTTCTCCTTTATCTGTAAAGTCTTGGACATATTCGAGACGAAAAACCGTCTCAGGGTACCTGAATTTATAATTAAATTGCGAAAGAAGTATTGAAAGGTTCCAAAAAGGAAAGTGCCAATATCGCTAATATATAATTTTATTCAGACGCCCAATGGTCTCTGAGATCATCTTCTGGTCTATAACTGTTTACAATGCCGTCATCTTGCGACGTCAACAGTTGTTGTTTCAAATACTTTAAGGTATGCACTATGCCACTTTAAGTATACTATAGCACTTTAAGTATTTTAAACAACAACTGTTGACACCGCAAGATGACGTCTTTGAAAACATTTATAGACCAGAAGATGAGGACAGAGACCATTGAAACCGGTCGTCAGAATAAAATTATTTATTAGCGATTTTGACAATATCTTTCTTGGAGCTTTTGATAATACTGGATCGCCTCCTTGCGGTATAAACAGATAAAGTCAAAGAAATATTGATTACCAATTACATTGTGAAAAACGAGTTTCTCAATTGTTTGTAGTTCTAAGTGACCAAGCTAGTCATCAATCCCTAGACTTACAAACTACATAAACTAAGTTAAACTAACCTGAGGACAAAACACACACTCATTCTTCAGGGAGGACTCTAAACTCCGATACGGGAAGCCCCGCTCCAGATCTAGCTGATACTCCCGCGTGGCACAAATTTCTCAACGCACTTACCTATAAACTGTGCATTTTCCGTACACTTTTATCCGCTTTTACTTCAGCTATTTCTACATATTTCTCTATTTATCGCAAAAACCTATGTCGTTGTGGAAGTTCTTTATTGTCCTGCCACGAAATAAATAAATATATTTCGACATTCTAACGTCATCCTTCGGTAACTACGACAAATACCGTACCTGAACTCTGTAAACTTCTGTCCAGTTACATGGCAACAGTGCCTTCCCAGTGCACTAAAATACCTACTGAAGGAAGTGGGTCAGAATGCGATTCCAGTTGTTCATTACTATCGTTCATTTCAGCCTCTTTCAAAGAAGCAAAAATGTAAAATGACTAAGGAGAAATGGTCAGAGAGTGAATAACTGAGTGAAGGGTTGATGTGGCCTATATTAATGAGATCTTAGGAAAATGAGATGCAGCATGAATATAAAAATTCAAATTTCAAAGCAGTACTAAGAAAATAAGGATGAGGTCAGACGTGCAAAAAATTACAAACTACCTTATACGAAAGACGACAGAAACATCCATGTCCGAGGGGGGATTGGAACCCCCAATCGGGAGCGACCTCACGCATCGTGGCATAGTGCCTTAATGCGCTTGGCCACCCCGCCGCTGCAGAAAGGAAGTAAATAGAAAGTACATACTACTCGTAGCTATACTAATGAGAGAAGAATATGACAGAGTGCTAGAAGTACGAAACAAACAAGGACCCTGGGATAGAAGACAGTTGATCAGAATCACTGAGGCGCTGGGGTTGCTCCGAATAACTAAGATCCTTGGAAGTCCTAACCATGCCAAAACTATTCCACCTGGAGTGAAAGATACATGAACAAGCTGAAATAAGCCCCAGACCTGAAAAGCAATGTAATGAACCCTATGACTGAAAAAAGAGTGCTGTTAATGCCTGTGAGTATTATACAACGATCATTTTAATAAGTCATCCTTGTAAAATACAGAAAATGCGTTCAACGATGTTTACTGTAATAAATTATTTTTAATTCTGAAAGTATCAGGTATAAAATACATAAGAGGAATTATTTGTACATAATAATATGCAGTAATAAATGTCGAATGACGTAAAAGTAAAGTAGTGTTTGAAAAGAGAGTGAGATGGCGTTGAAGTCTAGACCTAATGTGTAATTTGTACCCTGGAAACGTTGTAAACGAAATCAACGAGAATTCTAAAATACGTATTTAAAATTCTGGGAGAATAACAATTACTTCACACTTTGCTAATGACATAATTCTCTTAGAGACAGAAAACGACTTGGACGAAAGATTGAAGCACCTCAAAATTTGGATGGACATCAATAGAAGGAAAACAAAGGTGCTTGTAGTAAAATTAAATGTTATAACGCTGAAAGAAATGGATTAGGAAATTACATACTAAAAACGTCAAGTGACACACCAAGTGCATTTGTCTCAAAAGTCATAGTAGTGGAAGAAGCAATTTCACATTATTGAAGCATCCACTTGCTGGCGTGTAATGGTGTGACACTACATACACTGCTGGCCATTCAAGCTGTAACACCAAGAAGGAGCGTAGATCTCATAGCGAAATTTATTTGAAAGACAACACGTTGTACAAAGATCTCGAGATTGAAAATAAAGTTCCATGTGATGTGAGGAAGACGATGAAACGTAATGTGTGCCGCTATGACAGCTAATACACGGTTCAGCATTAAAACAAAGAATAGGCTTAGGCTCTGAATGTGTAGTTTGGGTATAGCAGTCTAGGATGTCCCCACATAATGTGAAAGTTGATCTGGTGTAGCAGAGGGTTGTGTTTCCCAGGCCAGTCGTTCTACAGTCATCATCTGGTCGTTTTCGATAAGCGAGAGATGGGAAGAACAGCAATCTGTTGGCCGACGATGAAGACTTGAACCGTATGTGCCACATGTGGTCACACGTTGGAATTTCTAGGTCAGAAAGCTATGAAGCTATGGGAGGGCACCAGGCTGCAACACTTCAGACATGTAACGCTGCTTGGTCAGTGTTGTGGAAATAATTACTAGAGATGTTGCAAAAGTGGAAACTTGTACCACACCAAGGTAGAACAGCGTGTGCAGGTCAAGTATGATGATACTTTCACTTCAGTGTCTGCAGATTCTAATCCATTGTGGTACTGGTGGTACAATGGGGATTTGTCAGTAAAAACAATTTCGTTACAAAACCGATTCGGTCTGCGCCATCATGATGGTTGGATTTGTCTGGAGTGACCATACTGGTCCTCCAACTGGTGTTATGGTTTGCGGTGTTATTTGATCCCTACTATCTTCCAATATGGATTGTTTGTACTTAAAACGAGCCAACATTACACTCCTGAAGTGCAAAGCTTTTGTGCTCCTCTGCTGTTGGATCTTGCCGACAGTTACATTACAACGGGATAAGGCAAGACCACATGTGGCACACCGTGTGTTCACTGCTATCTTGGCCTCTGAGTTCTGCCCGACATAGACCATTGATACACCAGATCAACTTTAGCTATATGTGAATTCAACATGGACTGCTATACCACAGCAATGCAACCAGAGCATCTTTGGCTCAATGCCGAGGCGTGTACTATTGGTACAACATGCAATGGCGCCAACACTCAATGTTTCATCTAAGGCAATTCGTAAGTTTAGATGATAGTGTATTTTCAATATGGGACTATGCATAACATGTTATCTTCCAAATGAATTTTCGTGTGACATCTCTGGTCGTTTTAAGTGTTGCGTTTTGGATGCTCAATCCAGAAAAAAACTTTGTAGACTAAATACAGGAAGTTTACATTCACAGCAAATGTACAGTAATATGTTATTATTGGCATTTGAACCATGCCTGCTGGTAAAATATGCATGTGGATCTTACTGTTGCTGTGAACATAATGGAAAACTGCAAATGATCGTACGACATTTTCGGTCGGAAGATCCCATATGGGATTGTTCGGCTGCCTAGTGCAAGTTGGGCTGGGTTGGGTTGTTTGGTTGGGATAGACGGACTAAACTGCTAAGGTTATCATTCCCGCACTGGGAAAGGGAAGGAGTGAGGATAGGAAAGGAGGGGGGATGCAGTCCGGGAAATAAAGGAGGAAGGAAGACTGCATTAGCTCGGGGCCCTATGCTCACCTCGCACGTACTCGCGAAAGAACCTTGAGCCCCCTGGGGGACTAGTGCAAGTCTTTTTACTTGATGCCTCAAGGGCGACTTGCGTGTCGATAATGGCGAAATGTTGATGATGAGGAAAACTCATCCAGTCCCTCCCGGGAATCAAACCTGGGCATCCTGGTTGGTAATAGCGACGCTATCATTTCAGCTACAGAGGCAGACTGTGAACATCTGAGGAGGCTTACAGAATGCCTCGCAGACGTATGCACAACCAGTCCGTGAAATCATTGGGATTGAAAGAGAGAGCATTATTTGCTTGAGAGACATACACCTACTGAGAAATTGGGACAGCTGGCGGCGGTGGACGAGGGGGCTGAGGCGCTCCAGTCACGGTCTGCACGGCCACTACGGTCGGGGGTTCCAATCCCCCCTCGGGCATGGATATTTGTGTCGTCCTTAGTCTTAGCTAGTTGATAAGTAGTTTGTAAGCTTAGGGACTGATGACCCCGTAGTTAAGTCCCATAAGTTCTACAAACATTTGAACATTTTTGAAATTGGGACAAGGTATATCGGCAGTGCACCGGGAAGGAAAACGACAAGACGGTTAAGGTCAGACCACCCAGAGCACCCCTTCCCAGGTACCCAACACCTTATCCGAATGGCGTTGCAGGACAGATTTGCGTCGTCCTCAGCTCTGGCGAATAATAGGTGTAACACATTGGACACTATCAGGTTGGCAGTCCATCGGCGTTTATTATGGCATGGGTTACGTGCTTGTTGCGTACTTCCGCAACTACCTATGACTGATGTGCAGGAATATGATAGGTGATAATGGTGTATAGGATGACGTCACGGGGGACAGGCATGGCATCAGTGTTTTAAGCTAAAACCAGGTTGTGTTTAAATATTAACAATAATTCAATTCTTTGAGACATTAATTGTCTCATTATACCAAAGGTATTTAAGATAAGGCATTGATTTTTTTTGTTCTGTGGACAGGATTCGAACCCTGGACCTCCTGCTTAGTATGCAGTCGCTTTAAACCGCTCATCTATCACAGCGTTGCGGATCAGGCGGCTACATGGACTCTCTTAGAGCGCATCTCCCTCCACAACACATACTTTAATTCTAACTCAATGTTCCCCTGTGCAATACGTATCAAACTGCTAAATTCCTCTGACTGAGGAAGAAGGCGACATTTTTCCCATTCACGTTCTTTGCTGGGATGCTATTCCATTCTAGAAGATCCTGGCAATTTGTTACGTATTTCTCATGGGAACATTGACGCAGAATTAAAGTGGGTGTTGTGGAGGGAGATGTGCTGTAAGGAAATCCTTGTAACCGCCTCATCCGCAACACTGTAATAGCTTAGCGTTTTAAAGAATATGCCTAGTAAGCATGAGGTCTGGGGTTTGAATTTCGGCCACAGCACAAATTTTAATTCAAAGCCTCTCTTTATCTTCAATACCTCATGTTTGTTTGAAAATGATGACCATATTTCGGTTCACCGCGGCCAGGAGAGTGCCATCAAAGTGACTGCATTCGCACAAGAGATACAGCGCCAACTCAGTGCCTCGTGGAGTGGAATGCTATTGGGTACAACCACAAATCACAGTTGGCGCATGTCCAGAGCACTGTGACTAGTTTCAGCTACGTGGATAACGTCCTGCTTTAGGCAGCGGTGCGGTGAGGTGGACGTGTTTACGTCCCGCCGCGGAGTCTCGGGCGCGCGCGCGTCTGTTTACCGTTTGTGTTTCTCGCGAGTGACTACTTATTGACACGCAATGGAACACTCGTACAGGAAAGCAACTATCAAGATCTCTTTCACGCCTGGATACGCACGACCCAAAGCATTTGAAATCGAACGTTTCATAGAGGAAGAGCTAAAAATCGATCCCGAGTATGTGATTGGAATTCATTTCTCTATCACGAGCAGTGTGGTATATCTGAAATTGAGCAACGACACAGTATGTGACAAACTTGTACGTGACCATGCGGATGGACTAAAATTTAAACATGCCGATGGCAATGTTGGAGCAGTTTCGATCGACCACGCAGGAATCCGCACTATAAGAGTCTTTGAGCTGCCCTTCGAGGTTCCGGAACATGTAGTGGTCAATGCCTTACAACCGTATGGACGTGTTATCAGCCATGTTCACGAAAAATGGACCACATTTACGAAATACCCCGTGCTGAATGGGGTGCGACAAGTACGGATTGACCTTACAAGGCACGTTCCGTCTTACCTCACTATCGGAGGTTGCAGAGCCATAATTATATACGACGGTCAGCCCAAGACCTGTTCTGGCTGCGGCAAGGAAGGCCATCTACGTTCGCAATGCATCCAAAGGAGGATCACACAAGTTCCGGCGGGCGAAACTGCACCACCACCCACGACCGTTTCTATGCCTCTTACCTACTCTGCCGTTACTCGACAAGATGTTCCGTCGCACGATACTGAGTATCAAGTGGTGGATGATTCCACAGTAGAGGTGACACAAGATGATGACAACGCTGCCAAGATGACAGTCGTGGAACCCTCTTCGGACCAACCACAACAGACTAATGTGGCTACAACGGAGGCGTCTATGGACGTCGATCGGCTGGTGCCACCCACGGCCGCTTTTGTGCCCAACGCACCGGACGACCAAGCCTCTGCACAGGATGCGGATGCGGATGTACGACAACGCAAGCAGAGATCCCCCAAACGACGGAGGAAACGACGTCGCACACCATCAGATGATAGTTTCCTACGTACAGATCGGGCAGATGATGAGGACGCCACGATGGAGAGTACCGGAGCCTCTGACGACGAACAACATCACAACGCTGAACTTGAGGACCCAGGACACACCAGTGAGACCATCTCTGACGTCCCGCAAGAAGTCCAACAACTTCGCACGATAAACGAAAATACGGTGCCAGCGGCTGTGGCTGCAAAGTTCCGGACACAGGGCCCCTCTTGGATAAGTGAACTCGACGACATCGATGAAATCCAGGCTCCGCTAACCGCGAGCACCGCGGTTGCGATGACACCGCCCACGGAGTCCCGTCATAACTAAAGTTTGCCGCTTCACTGGCACCACCGAAGGAGAACGCGCCAGCAATAACAATGCACGCTTACTATGCACGCCCAACAACGAGTAGGACAGCAACAAGCCTACCGCATAGCATCCATCAACACCAATAATATAAGGTCGCAAATCAAGACTACCCTCCTAAAGGATATGCTGCGCGCAGCAGACATAGACATCGCTCTATTACAAGAAGTATACGTCGGCGACTTCCCGTCTTTCTATGGCTACAACATCTTCATGTCACCAGCTTCAGACACTGGTAGCGGCGTAGCGATGCTCCTAAAGGAAGGTCTTGTAGCGGAGGATGTCATATACTTACCATCGGCACGAGGAATGGCTATAACAGTACTTGGAGTGCGCTTTATCAACATCTACGCACCGTCCGGCACGGAAAAACGAAGAGAACGATCCCACTTCTTTGCCGAAGAAATAGCTCCGCTCTTTCTAGGGCGACACGCTGAATGCATCCTTGGCGGCGATTTCAACTGTGTGCTGTCGCCGAAGGACCAGTTCCCACACTATAATCCATGTCCAGAATTGAGAACTTTAACACAGGAACTTCGGATGGTAGATACGTGGGAATATGTACATGGAGATCGAACCGGGTACACTTACGTAACCAGCCATTCCGGCAGCCGCATAGATCGCGTCTACGTTACGCGCTGCCTCCAACGTGACATCCATGACGCAGAGCTATGGCCAGCGGCCTTCACTGACCACTCGGTTTATATCTGCACGATCGGCCTCCAAAGACAACAAGTGTGGCGAGGCCATGGCATATGGAAGATGAACGTGGACCATCTTACAGCTCCGGAGTGTCATCAAGTTATTGAAGAAGTTTGGAATAATTGCGTAAGGCGACGACGGACTTACCCTACGACATTAAGATGGTGGTTAGAATGCACAAAACCGGCGATACGGCGTGCATTCATTGCGTTGGGGCGCGAACAATCACGGTGGAAATGGCAAACTTTAAACTTTTATTTCACTATACTAAGAGAATGCACATATCAGGCCCCTTCACCGGAACGACAAATGATGGTTCAACGAGCTAAGGCTAAAATCGTCGCTCTTATGCGCTCTCATCTGGAAGGTGCAGCGGTCCGAGCGAGGACAATGGATCGTGTTGCGGGTGAACATCCATCGATGCACCATATTATTCAGGAACGTAAGCGACGTCGCAGGGGCCTAATACATACCGTTGACACTGATGATGGCTCCCATCTCACGTCACAAAATGACATAGCACGTGCCTTCGCTGATTATTATACCCGATTATACACTGCAGAAGAACTAGAGCGGGAGGCCCTCCATGAAGTCACTAACACGCTATTCGGGACTCTAGATCAAGAGGCGCAAGCGATACTGCTAGAGGACATTACTGAGGACGAAGTGATCGATGCCATAGGCAAGGGCGCACTCAATAAGTCGCCAGGGCCTGACGGAATACCTTTGGAATTTTATCGGGCTTTCCAACACTTGATTGCTCCCTATTGGACGGAAATTTGTCGCGAACTCATGTCTCCTGAAGAGCCACTTCCGCCAGCATTTGTAGAGGGCGTCATCATCCCAATACCTAAAACATCACGCAGCACAAGAATCGGAGAATATCGCCCCCTAACACTACTTAACTGTGATTTCAAGATTTTCACTCGACTGATCGCGACACGATTAAAAAAGTTCTGCATCGCGTGGTGTCATCAGACCAGACGTCCCTCGGCAGTGACAACAACATCCAGACGGCGCTTAGTGAATACCGCGATTCGATCGCACTGGCGAAAGCATGTCGTCTACGTGGAGCTCTGATTTCTATAGACTTCGATCGTGCTTTCGACAGAGTCAGCCACACCTACATTAAGGAACTGATGACGCAAATGAATTTCCCGCCGCCCTTCATAACTATAGTGATGCGACTACTACATGGGGCACCTTCTAAAGTGCTTGTCAACGGACGATTGGTTGGGCCCCTAACTATCCAGCGATCGATTCGACAAGGATGTCCTTTGTCCACGATCATATATGCCATGGCTCTTGAACCACTTCTCAGCGGCCTCCGCCAGCGCCTAACAGGAATTACGATGCGTGGCTACACATTTCGTTGCAAAGCATATGCCGACGACCTTATATTGGTGGTGAGAAACGGCAACGACGTTAACGCGGCTTTGGACTGGATCAATCGATACGGTGCCGCTACAGGTAGCCGTATGAATGTGGCCAAATCCGTCGCCTTGAATATAGGTACAGGACTACCTGCCGACTGCGTAGCCCCATTCCCGTTACGGGACAGGATCAAGTATTTGGGAATCGTCTTCACGAATGATGTACGACGATCGGTCGCGCTCAACTTCAAGAGGCTGCTCATAACCATACGAAATGGTGTCAAAGCGAACGCACTGCGGACATTAAATATGATTCAACGCGTCATTTATATAAATACATACTTGGCGTCGCGCATTCCACATTATGCACAGATTCTACCGATGCCAAAGATGATCGCCCGAAGCATACTGGCAGCGTTTGGATACTTTGTCAGCACGGGAGCCCTATTCAAGATCCGGTATGAGGCTCTGACATTACCAACTCGTAGAGGTGGCCTCGGGCTTGTTCACGTTCACGATCGATCGGTGGCGCTATATATTAGCGCGACATTGAAAACATGGAGAAGACAGCACAAGAGTCTGTCAGGAATCTTGGTAGACGAACTGGCGCCAGCTTCTCGGCAAGCGCCGGTGATGGTGCAGAACATTTCTTCACCGTTTCAACATATCAGAGAGTTTTTCCTTGAATATAGCTATATTATGACAGAACTCCCAATAAATAGATCTCCGACAGCGCGCGACATCTACCGGATACTTACGAGCAGGCGCCCCGCCAACCCTGTGGAAGCACGGCACCCCACGATCCACTGGCCGGTGGTATGGCGGACAGTTCATCATGCCACACTTGACACGGAAACAAGAACGACATGGTACATGTTGGTTAACGGTAAAAAAGTTACTGGATCCCGCCTGCACGCCATCAATATGGTGAACACTCCGTTATGCCAAGTATGCCAGGTTCTAGACGACGATGCTCATCGTCTCATGTGCGGGCCCTCTGCGGAAGTATGGCGGCTGTTGACGCAGATGATTGGCTTTCTACTGCGCGTCGGACAGCAAAATATCGACCCAAAGATTGTCCTTTTTCCAGACAGAACGTATTACCCGCGAACCAAAACGAACGCGGTGACGTGGATTCGAGCCCAGGCGGTGTATTATTTGCATCGCGACGGCGCGAAGCATGTGCCGGACTTCTGGAACCATTTACAAGAACAACATATGGCGCTGATACGGAACCCGAAGTATCAACAATATTTTTCTAATTTTCTGGGGAGTGCGTTACGAGATCCTCCAAGGAGCTGGAATGTCCCGGGTATGAGAAGCTGATATGATAACGATGAAGAGGCATATGATGAACATGATGAAACGGTTACCTCTTACAACAAAACGAGAAGACGTGCCTGGTGGCAGAAGCACTGGAGTCGACCGCCCGGAAACTCACTCCCCACAAAGAGTTTTCTTTACTTTACTGTTATTCGTTTTTAGTTGTGCACGGACACGCTAAATCCGTTAGTATAGAGCGCAAATAATAATAATAATAATATATATATATATATATATATATATATATATATATATATATATACAAGAGAGAGAATAGCCTAAAGGGGGTGACAGGCGCATGGAAAGTAATACAAAAGCTTTTATTTCCTTATTCAAATTTTCTATGTCTGCCAGGAAAAGGCTTTTTTATTTTGATGAAGTTGAAATAATAAAATAAAATAAAGAATGCACATACATCCCAAAACCCACACCCCACTCCCTTAAAAAAAAAAAAAAAAAAAAAAAAAAAAAAAAAAAAAAAAAAAAAAAAAGGACTAAGGCGCTAAAAATAAAAAAATAAAAAATTAAAAAAAGCGGCCTAAAGCGAAAAAAAAAAAAACGGTAAGACGCTTGGCTAGTAAATGTGGAGTTCCGGGTTCGATTCCCGGCCGCATCACAAATTTTAATTCATTGCTTCTCCTTTATCTGTAAAGTCTTGGACATATTCGAGACGAAAAACCGTCTCAGGGTACCTGAATTTATAATTAAATTGCGAAAGAAGTATTGAAAGGTTCCAAAAAGGAAAGTGCCAATATCGCTAATATATAATTTTATTCAGACGCCCAATGGTCTCTGAGATCATCTTCTGGTCTATAACTGTTTACAATGCCGTCATCTTGCGACGTCAACAGTTGTTGTTTCAAATACTTTAAGGTATGCACTATGCCACTTTAAGTATACTATAGCACTTTAAGTATTTTAAACAACAACTGTTGACACCGCAAGATGACGTCTTTGAAAACATTTATAGACCAGAAGATGAGGACAGAGACCATTGAAACCGGTCGTCAGAATAAAATTATTTATTAGCGATTTTGACAATATCTTTCTTGGAGCTTTTGATAATACTGGATCGCCTCCTTGCGGTATAAACAGATAAAGTCAAAGAAATATTGATTACCAATTACATTGTGAAAAACGAGTTTCTCAATTGTTTGTAGTTCTAAGTGACCAAGCTAGTCATCAATCCCTAGACTTACAAACTACATAAACTAAGTTAAACTAACCTGAGGACAAAACACACACTCATTCTTCAGGGAGGACTCTAAACTCCGATACGGGAAGCCCCGCTCCAGATCTAGCTGATACTCCCGCGTGGCACAAATTTCTCAACGCACTTACCTATAAACTGTGCATTTTCCGTACACTTTTATCCGCTTTTACTTCAGCTATTTCTACATATTTCTCTATTTATCGCAAAAACCTATGTCGTTGTGGAAGTTCTTTATTGTCCTGCCACGAAATAAATAAATATATTTCGACATTCTAACGTCATCCTTCGGTAACTACTACAAATACCGTACCTGAACTCTGTAAACTTCTGTCCAGTTACATGGCAACAGTGCCTTCCCAGTGCACTAAAATACCTACTGAAGGAAGTGGGTCAGAATGCGATTCCAGTTGTTCATTACTATCGTTCATTTCAGCCTCTTTCAAAGAAGCAAAAATGTAAAATGACTAAGGAGAAATGGTCAGAGAGTGAATAACTGAGTGAAGGGTTGATGTGGCCTATATTAATGAGATCTTAGGAAAATGAGATGCAGCATGAATATAAAAATTCAAATTTCAAAGCAATACTAAGAAAATAAGGATGAGGTCAGACGTGCAAAAAATTACAAACTACCTTATACGAAAGACGACAGAAACATCCATGTCCGAGGGGGGATTGGAACCCCCAATCGGGAGCGACCTCACGCATCGTGGCATAGTGCCTTAATGCGCTTGGCCACCCCGCCGCTGCAGAAAGGAAGTAAATAGAAAGTACATACTACTCGTAGCTATACTAATGAGAGAAGAATATGACAGAGTGCTAGAAGTACGAAACAAACAAGGACCCTGGGATAGAAGACAGTTGATCAGAATCACTGAGGCGCTGGGGTTGCTCCGAATAACTAAGATCCTTGGAAGTCCTAACCATGCCAAAACTATTCCACCTGGAGTGAAAGATACATGAACAAGCTGAAATAAGCCCCAGACCTGAAAAGCAATGTAATGAACCCTATGACTGAAAAAAGAGTGCTGTTAATGCCTGTGAGTATTATACAACGATCATTTTAATAAGTCATCCTTGTAAAATACAGAAAATGCGTTCAACGATGTTTACTGTAATAAATTATTTTTAATTCTGAAAGTATCAGGTATAAAATACATAAGAGGAATTATTTGTACATAATAATATGCAGTAATAAATGTCGAATGACGTAAAAGTAAAGTAGTGTTTGAAAAGAGAGTGAGATGGCGTTGAAGTCTAGACCTAATGTGTAATTTGTACCCTGGAAACGTTGTAAACGAAATCAACGAGAATTCTAAAATACGTATTTAAAATTCTGGGAGAATAACAATTACTTCACACTTTGCTAATGACATAATTCTCTTAGAGACAGAAAACGACTTGGACGAAAGATTGAAGCACCTCAAAATTTGGATGGACATCAATAGAAGGAAAACAAAGGTGCTTGTAGTAAAATTAAATGTTATAACGCTGAAAGAAATGGATTAGGAAATTACATACTAAAAACGTCAAGTGACACACCAAGTGCATTTGTCTCAAAAGTCATAGTAGTGGAAGAAGCAATTTCACATTATTGAAGCATCCACTTGCTGGCGTGTAATGGTGTGACACTACATACACTGCTGGCCATTCAAGCTGTAACACCAAGAAGGAGCGTAGATCTCATAGCGAAATTTATTTGAAAGACAACACGTTGTACAAAGATCTCGAGATTGAAAATAAAGTTCCATGTGATGTAAGGAAGACGATGAAACGTAATGTGTGCCGCTATGACAGCTAATACACGGTTCAGCATTAAAACAAAGAATAGGCTTAGGCTCTGAATGTGTAGTTTGGGTATAGCAGTCTAGGATGTCCCCACATAATGTGAAAGTTGATCTGGTGTAGCAGAGGGTTGTGTTTCCCAGGCCAGTCGTTCTACAGTCATCATCTGGTCGTTTTCGATAAGCGAGAGATGGGAAGAACAGCAATCTGTTGGCCGACGATGAAGACTTGAACCGTATGTGCCACATGTGGTCACACGTTGGAATTTCTAGGTCAGAAAGCTATGAAGCTATGGGAGGGCACCAGGCTGCAACACTTCAGACATGTAACGCTGCTTGGTCAGTGTTGTGGAAATAATTACTAGAGATGTTGCAAAAGTGGAAACTTGTACCACACCAAGGTAGAACAGCGTGTGCAGGTCAAGTATGATGATACTTTCACTTCAGTGTCTGCAGATTCTAATCCATTGTGGTACTGGTGGTACAATGGGGATTTGTCAGTAAAAACAATTTCGTTACAAAACCGATTCGGTCTGCGCCATCATGATGGTTGGATTTGTCTGGAGTGACCATACTGGTCCTCCAACTGGTGTTATGGTTTGCGGTGTTATTTGATCCCTACTATCTTCCAATATGGATTGTTTGTACTTAAAACGAGCCAACATTACACTCCTGAAGTGCAAAGCTTTTGTGCTCCTCTGCTGTTGGATCTTGCCGACAGTTACATTACAACGGGATAAGGCAAGACCACATGTGGCACACCGTGTGTTCACTGCTATCTTGGCCTCTGAGTTCTGCCCGACATAGACCATTGATACACCAGATCAACTTTAGCTATATGTGAATTCAACATGGACTGCTATACCACAGCAATGCAACCAGAGCATCTTTGGCTCAATGCCGAGGCGTGTACTATTGGTACAACATGCAATGGCGCCAACACTCAATGTTTCATCTAAGGCAATTCGTAAGTTTAGATGATAGTGTATTTTCAATATGGGACTATGCATAACATGTTATCTTCCAAATGAATTTTCGTGTGACATCTCTGGTCGTTTTAAGTGTTGCGTTTTGGATGCTCAATCCAGAAAAAAACTTTGTAGACTAAATACAGGAAGTTTACATTCACAGCAAATGTACAGTAATATGTTATTATTGGCATTTGAACCATGCCTGCTGGTAAAATATGCATGTGGATCTTACTGTTGCTGTGAACATAATGGAAAACTGCAAATGATCGTACGACATTTTCGGTCGGAAGATCCCATATGGGATTGTTCGGCTGCCTAGTGCAAGTTGGGCTGGGTTGGGTTGTTTGGTTGGGATAGACGGACTAAACTGCTAAGGTTATCATTCCCGCACTGGGAAAGGGAAGGAGTGAGGATAGGAAAGGAGGGGGGATGCAGTCCGGGAAATAAAGGAGGAAGGAAGACTGCATTAGCTCGGGGCCCTATGCTCACCTCGCACGTACTCGCGAAAGAACCTTGAGCCCCCTGGGGGACTAGTGCAAGTCTTTTTACTTGATGCCTCAAGGGCGACTTGCGTGTCGATAATGGCGAAATGTTGATGATGAGGAAAACTCATCCAGTCCCTCCCGGGAATCAAACCTGGGCATCCTGGTTGGTAATAGCGACGCTATCATTTCAGCTACAGAGGCAGACTGTGAACATCTGAGGAGGCTTACAGAATGCCTCGCAGACGTATGCACAACCAGTCCGTGAAATCATTGGGATTGAAAGAGAGAGCATTATTTGCTTGAGAGACATACACCTACTGAGAAATTGGGACAGCTGGCGGCGGTGGACGAGGGGGCTGAGGCGCTCCAGTCACGGTCTGCACGGCCACTACGGTCGGGGGTTCCAATCCCCCCTCGGGCATGGATATTTGTGTCGTCCTTAGTCTTAGCTAGTTGATAAGTAGTTTGTAAGCTTAGGGACTGATGACCCCGTAGTTAAGTCCCATAAGTTCTACAAACATTTGAACATTTTTGAAATTGGGACAAGGTATATCGGCAGTGCACCGGGAAGGAAAACGACAAGACGGTTAAGGTCAGACCACCCAGAGCACCCCTTCCCAGGTACCCAACACCTTATCCGAATGGCGTTGCAGGACAGATTTGCGTCGTCCTCAGCTCTGGCGAATAATAGGTGTAACACATTGGACACTATCAGGTTGGCAGTCCATCGGCGTTTATTATGGCATGGGTTACGTGCTTGTTGCGTACTTCCGCAACTACCTATGACTGATGTGCAGGAATATGATAGGTGATAATGGTGTATAGGATGACGTCACGGGGGACAGGCATGGCATCAGTGTTTTAAGCTAAAACCAGGTTGTGTTTAAATATTAACAATAATTCAATTCTTTGAGACATTAATTGTCTCATTATACCAAAGGTATTTAAGATAAGGCATTGATTTTTTTTGTTCTGTGGACAGGATTCGAACCCTGGACCTCCTGCTTAGTATGCAGTCGCTTTAAACCGCTCATCTATCACAGCGTTGCGGATCAGGCGGCTACATGGACTCTCTTAGAGCGCATCTCCCTCCACAACACATACTTTAATTCTAACTCAATGTTCCCCTGTGCAATACGTATCAAACTGCTAAATTCCTCTGACTGAGGAAGAAGGCGACATTTTTCCCATTCACGTTCTTTGCTGGGATGCTATTCCATTCTAGAAGATCCTGGCAATTTGTTACGTATTTCTCATGGGAACATTGACGCAGAATTAAAGTGGGTGTTGTGGAGGGAGATGTGCTGTAAGGAAATCCTTGTAACCGCCTCATCCGCAACACTGTAATAGCTTAGCGTTTTAAAGAATATGCCTAGTAAGCATGAGGTCTGGGGTTTGAATTTCGGCCACAGCACAAATTTTAATTCAAAGCCTCTCTTTATCTTCAATACCTCATGTTTGTTTGAAAATGATGACCATATTTCGGTTCACCGCGGCCAGGAGAGTGCCATCAAAGTGACTGCATTCGCACAAGAGATACAGCGCCAACTCAGTGCCTCGTGGAGTGGAATGCTATTGGGTACAACCACAAATCACAGTTGGCGCATGTCCAGAGCACTGTGACTAGTTTCAGCTACGTGGATAACGTCCTGGGACATTTTCTGCACTACGTCACAGACGTAATTCTTCAGCAGGACACTGCACGACTACTTATTGCTCCAAGAGTGTATCTGGGTGTCAGAGGAAGTCAGGGTTTTGCCGTGCTCCTCCAGATGACCAGACCTGTCGCCTATCGGAAATATGTGGGATGTGGTGAAATGACGGGAGCAGCACTGCGGCTCAGTACCGACCACAATTGATGAACTTTGGAACCAGATCGCCGCGGTCTGGAGCGCCATGTTACGGATCGCGCGGCATCCCGCGCCGGAGGTTCGAATCTCTCTCGGGTAGGGATGTTTGTGTTGTTGTCCTTAGGTTAGTTTAACTTAGTTTAATTAATTGTAAGACTAGGGAATGATGACCAACGTAGTTTGGTCCCATAGAAATACAAACATATGAACTTTTTTCCCCTGAAAATGAGCGAATTTACATCAAAATTGTGTACATCAGTTTGGGTCCAAGGTTTCCTGGAAACTGACGTTGAATTTGTATATTGCATCAAGAATTCAGTTTCTTAGATTCTCCATGTAGGCGTCACTCAACCCGCACAGAGATGTAATCAAATAGGCATGAACACTGCCAATGCGATGGAGTAGATGGCACGGCCGATCAGTTCCAGTCGGAAGTTTCCATGCGTCTCGGAGTGAACCAAAGTGATGTTGATAAAACATGGAGGAGGTGCAGAGATACAGGAATTGTCAATGACTTGCCTCGCTATGATCGCGAAAACGCTACCACAGTAGCCGGTGACGGCTACTTACGCATTTCACAGCGGGATCGCCACCGTGCTGAGAAATGACGCCACAGACGTCGTGTTTCGGTTCAAAATGTACGTAATAGGCAGAATGAAATGCAAATTCACTCCCGACGTCCGAGACGAATTTTAGATTTGACTCCTAGACACCATACAGTGCGGTATAGACTGACTTAACAGCATGCTGAATGGAGTCCACAGAATTGGCATCAAATTCTGGGAACAGAAGAGACTCGCAACTTCCATCAACCAGACAATCATCAGAGATGTGTTGGCAGGCAGCCTGGCCGCGCTCAACGTCTTAGACACACCGTCCAGAGAATGCAGGAAGGTGGTGTTTCCCTAAATTTTGTATGGCATTCTTTTGATTCAACTGGTGGTTGTAGAAGGCAATAAAATGTCAATACGATATAGGAATCACATCATCCGAGGTATTGTACAACCACATCAACAGCATTTCGGTATGGGATTCGTCTTAATAGACGGCAATTCTCGCATTACTCTTGCAAAACTTTTGATTGCCTTCCTTTATGATAACGATATCGCAAGATTAGGGTTCGCCAGCCATGAACCCCATCGAGGATGCATGGGAAATTTACGCCGTATCGCCGTTGAGGGGTAGGAGCATCTGTACGGACATGGTGCCACTAAGAATGCAGGCATGAATCAATACAAGAAGACCTGTTACTGGTATTACTGTAATTTGTAACGCAGATTCAGAATGTCTAGGTTATTGTCGTTACATTCTGTTTTAATGGTCATTAATAAAATAAAATAAAATGTTTTTATTGTCTCGATTCCATTTTTATGTAAAGCGTATACGTAAAAGACAGCAATCGCGATTTAAAATTTCTAGTGATGCGATTTAGAGACGTTTGTCGATATTATCTAAACAGAAGATCTTGTACAATTTATTTTAATATGATTTATTTCCTATTTTGGGTATTAAATTTCTAATTCTTTCCTTCCTACATCACGTTTAATCTTGTTTGCAATGCGAATAAAAGGTGATAACATTTTTCTCATTTGATGTACCGTATGAACAAGGAATGATCTGTTCACTTATCAACGATTCAGATGTACGGAAGATATTTTGAGAAACTATATTTTGACTACAGAGTGTCAGATTTGCAGTAATGTGATGCAGTAGTGTTACTAATACTAGATATTTTATCTTGTAGTGACGGGCCAAATGTACACAGTTGTTTTTATTTTTATTTTTTTTAATAATGTCTTTTTACATTTACTTTTACTTCCTATGAAATTAGTTCTCAACAAAGCGATAGCTCGGTTACTTCAAAATTTCTAACGTACTGTTGCACATATGGCGTGCGAGTCATTTGTCACTTAAGTGTTAGAGCAGCTCGATAGTGTATCGAGTTCTGCCTTGTATCGGGAATTCTCGAGCATGTTCGAACGCCAGTATCGTTTGCCCAGCCGCACTTGGCAGGTTCCAGTTGGAGTGTATTGGTATGACTGACAACTGTTACTTAACGATGCGGCAGACCGACAGGCAACTTGAGTGGGTGGTGATTGGTACGCGTGAAGCCAACACCGCCTACAAGAGGAGGCCCTAGCGCTGTCGTGTCACGTCACAGAGAGTAGGCATTCGAGAGTGGTTGGCAGATTGAGCACAACGGCTAGCCAGGTAGGTAGTAGTCTTGTGTAGTTCGCGAACGAACTAGTTCGGAAGAGCGCTCCCACAGGCGAACTACGCGAACTAGTTCGAACATCCCTCGCCCCTTCGTTCGTCCGCTCCTTTTGCGAAGACTGACGGGGAACAGCGAGAGAACGAAAGAACGCGCAGAATCGTGTGATTCCCTTCTGCCAGCTACCGTCATTTCGAGCTGAGATGCACCTCAGCTGTATTTTCATAGTTCACTGCCACAAATTTTCTCATCTAAAGTATTCAGCAGTTTCTAAATAATATTTACTACGAGTAATCTGTATGCAAAGTAGTTGAATACCAAAGTATCACTCATTCGTGTAAATAACTGGTTTATTTGATGTCTAATTGCCCAAAAATACGGGTAATAGCATACGCTTAGGCAACACTGAGCATTATATAAAAAAGCTGTCGTAACAAAAGAAAGAGCTCTTTTAATAGCGGTAGCTAAAGCCAAAAAGAGCGCGCAAACTAAAATGAGAGGGGGAACTAAAATGAGCGGGCGAACTAAAAAGAGCGGGCGAACTAAAAATAGCGGACGAACTAAAAGAGCGGGCGAACTAAAAAGAGCTACCTACTTCGCGGCCGATCTGCGAACTAAAATATGCGCGATCGGTTGCGAACTAAAACATGCGTTACCGGTCGCGAACTATTATGCAAAACGTATCTCGCTTCTTAGTTCGTAGAAATTATTTTCCGAAGACCGACGGGAAATAGCGAGAGGGTGCGCAGCAGAATTAAAAATCACGTGTTTGCCTTCTGCTGATGAGAGCCATTTCTAGGTGAGCGTCTGCCTGCTAGATTACATAGTTCAGTGCTACAAAATTTCTGGTTTGAGGTATTCTGCACTATGCAATATCTGAGTAATAAATTCCATAATGCCAAGATTTAGAGATAACTCTAACTTAAACGCGAGAAATTATCCACAAACTGTTTCTTTTTGTTTGCGTGATATCGTTATCGGCTCAAGCAGCAAGTGCATGAAGCAGCTAGGTGTGGGAACTTCTCCCTCCACTTGCATGCGCAGACCACGCCGCTCAGCTTTCACTGGGAGCGAACGAACTAAAAGAACGAACTAGTTCGCGGAAGAGTCGAGAACTAAAGTGAGCGCTCCCGATCGCGAACTATTATGCGCAAGTCTAGTAGGTAGGTGATCGCAGCTTTACGCGACACGAAGATGCTCAGGCCGTCTCTTCAAAAATGTTTGTAAATCTATCGGACTCAACTTCTGGGTTATTGGTCCGTAGCTTACAAACTACTTAAACTAGGATAAACTATCCTAAGGACAACACAAACACCCATGTCCGAGGTGGGACTCGAACCCCCGACGGCGAAGGGCCGCGCGCACCGCAGCACGGCGTTCCAGTACGTACGGCTAATCCGTCTAGGCCGTATCTTTTAAGCACAGTTTACACGACGAGCTAGTAACTAACGGATCACGTTGCGCGCCATCTAGCTACGTAAACGCGAACTACCAGCATTTCGTGAGCCGAGACGGCGTTTCATACTAGCTACTACCACAGTCTAATAAATACAGTCGCGACACTCACTGCTGTGAAAGCTGTTACCGCCTGACACTTGGAGCGACACTAGCGCTCCAAGCGGTCGTAAAGCCGGCTGTCCCTTAACGCCCTATACGACACATTAATAATGCCCGCTTGTTGTGTGATTTTCTAAATATTGTATATATTCTTGCATTCCAAGCTTTATTTAAGTATCTTGACACATGACTGAGTGTAAAAGAAACAAACCGAGGAAAAACTCGTGATCGGACACAGACTGCAATTGTGCAATATGTTACGAAATAATTCTTTAGAAATTGCTTGCAGCTTACCTTGCTGGTAGTGATAGATAAACATAGTATTTTGTGCAGACAAGCCTATAACAGAACTTCTAACGGACAGTTAAATATCAACAAATGTAAATTTAGTAAAAACTCGTGAATAAACTGACGCTAACTGCAACATATTTATGACGAAATTATTCAGACATTGCACCTTAGTTTGCTGGTAAACATAGTATTTCACACATGAGAAACATGTAATTGGTCTTCCCGGTGTTAAAAGGTGCGAAACAATGTTTTTCCCTGCTTTTTAGTTATGAGTGCACCCACTGGCTATGAAACTTTCATCTAATATAATTTTGCTACGAGATTATTTCAATTATATGTTATTTTAAGATAATAGTACGTCGATTACACGACAGTCTAAATGTCATATTATATGAATGATCCTCAGTCATTATCACAGTCTGTCATCATATGGTTCGAAGATGAGGGAGGAGTTGGAGGGGGCGGGGCGACAATCGTCTGTAAAATAAGACGGCTCAGTGGTTTCAGATTAATAGGTTTATATGTTAGACTGTGGTTTCCATCAGATAAAACAGAAAACATTTAACCTTTCAAACATTAATAACGGTAACAATGTACACTTCTTTATCATACATTTCTTATACGTTTGCCTCTATAGTGAATTACTTTCGAATGCCCAGACGAAAATGTTTCTAGCTGTGATGTAGCAGCAACCACAGTCGTAATACTTGTTTCAGGACACAGTTTAATTTCTTCCGCTTTTATATTATCACGTCTTTGCGGTAGTTTCCTTTTCATTCCCAGTTTCGGTGGTTTCTTTGGAACATAGAACAATGTAGGCACAGCATTCCACACCAGCTTCTTCCGTTCATCATTCATGAACTGGTTTGCATCGAAGTGTAGCGAGCAGAACTTCACATTATCACGTAAATACGCGGCAACTTTATCCAAAAGATCTTGTCGCCTGCTATTTATAAGCCATTTCTTGATCCTAAAAAGAAATAATCTTCAATATGTGTGTGTTGCTCACAAGATAATTGTAAATAAGCATTACCGAAACTTTATGTCACATACCTCTCAGGCTCTGTAGAAAACCTAAAGAATGATAAATATGACGTATTCTACTTGTTGTTGCTGCAGTTTATTGCACTACACACGCTTCCATTCGTACAAACCATTTCGTACACTAAAACACACAACAAACACACGTCTCGTATACGATATAGAGCAACGTGGCTTTACGTCCGCAAGGAGCGCTGCAGTCGCCTAGTATAACAAAAATCAGCGGTAGTGACGCGACTGTATATATTAGACTGTGCTACTACGCTATAGTAGCTAGTAGCGACCTAAGTGCGCAAGCGCAGAAGTGAGTTTGCTTCGCCGCTTTCATGTTTACGTACGGAAATAGCCGCCTCCTTATCGAAATTGCTCGTTTCCCGAGTAATACATCTTACATGAATGGAGTGGGCCAGACCAGGAACTGTGTTTTGATTGAGGCATACAGGGACAATGCAGAAAATCTCGAGAGCGTGCTGGAGGAGTTAATAACGAAGAAAAAAAAAGTTCTCTGAGATTTTACTATGGAGTGCAAATTTATATTGGTTTGCAGATTTCCACAGCAACGATTGAAATAGTAAACAAATTCGTTGTGGAAAGGGAAGGATTTTGAAAGATTCCCCGTCGCCAGAAAACACTATGTTAAAGTGAGACTGCAAAAAAAAAAAAAAAAAAAAAAAAAAAAAAAAAAAAAAAAAAAAAAAAAAAGTAACTACAGAAATAACTGACGCATACATTTCACAAAACTGAGAATGCAACTCTAGGCACGGTCTGCACGGCCACTACGGTTGGGGTTCGAATCTCTCCTCGGGCACGGATATTTGTGCCGTCCTTAGTATTAGCTAGTTCATAAGTAGTTAGTAAGTTTACGGACTGATAACCCCGTAGTTAAGTCCCATAAGCTCTACAAACATTTGAACAGTTTTGCAACTCTAGTATAAAAAGTATTTTGATTCTTCAGGTTGGTAAAATACATTCAGTATCGTATTTTTGTTCTTGGACGAACGAAAGCAATTTGGTAAAACACTCGATACTCATTTGTAAAAAAATTCATTGGGGTCCTCTGAGCGAATTACTTCATTACTAGCATGCAGTACACATCTCATTGTTCGTGTCTTCTTCTCAACCAAGAACGCATACAACTTAAATTTGTTCATCGCTATTGTTTTCATATAAACACCACAGCTCCTGGTACAACCGACAGTGTGCAAACTTAAGAGCTGAATATTATCAGCCATGACGCACCCACAAGCGTAAACAATTCTCAGATATAAACAGTAGTACGGCGGTATTTTCGCAGAGGTGCTGCTGTAAGTATTAATCCCATGTGTAGACGGGAGTTTATCGTATAAACGCAACCAAGCCTATGTGATCACACGTCATTAGTACCGAGTTAGTACGCTTGGTGCGCTGCAGTAGACCATAATCTTCCTATAGTCCGTTCACCGAGAGCTGAGACGAAACTTAAACAGTGTCACGTGAGCGACTACGATCGTTTACAGAGAAAGCATTCGGTGTTCACGTGATACGAAGGGGTGTATAAAATCCTTGGCGCACGCTTTGCAACTGGTGGCGTCGGCTGGCTGCCGAGCTGACGTCATAGAGGACCCTGAGAAACCTGGACAACAATGTAACGAAATAAAGCACGACATGGGAGATTCAAAGCCAGTTACAATAATGTTATCAGTACGATGAAACTGAGTTCATTCTGTCAAAACAGATTTGTTTTCATACAGGTCGCTAACAAAACGCTCCATTCATACACATTTTTAAATAACGTTACCAGTAATAATAATGGTAAAGGACGGCGAAACAAGGTTCATTCTGTCAAACTTGAACCTTTTTCATTGAGGTTTATACCAATCCGCTGCTCTCTCTCTCTCTGCTCTACAATTTCCACATTTGACTATGAACTAAAAGTACGACACAGAGGACGTACTTGTTCCAAATTTCTGCAGTCACTGTTTTTTCTGCTTCTTCTTACACTTCTTTAACTTCCGGCATTTTTTATGTTTTGTCTTTCGCTGCAACATAGCCTTTGATTTTGGGCCACACTTACTTGATGGCGTTTAATTCACAGCGGTACGGAGGAATTCTAAGAACAGTTTTCCCTGCATTCTTCGCCATTTCATCTATCGAGTATACGTTATGCGCCGTTCTGTGATTTTGAAATATACCTAAAAGTTATTTCTTCAACATACCGTCTTCAAAATCGAGGTTTTTAGATTTTATCCAGTCTGATATTTCGTGTTTATTCCTTTCAGTCCCACATTATGAAATCAACTTTGGAAAATTTAAATTTCAGTGTTTTCTGTATTAATACAGTGCAGTAAACATCAAATTATGTGTTTTAAAATTTTTGGTCGAACTATTGATTTTTTATGTCATCTACTCATGCAAGAAACAGACGTTTGTATCGACGTATTTTATTACTTGGATGTTATTTTGTTGATAGTTAACACTGCCAGATCAATAATGCTATCATAATCTTCGCCACAGCACCAAAGACAAGACAATTCACTACTGGAATAAAATATAAGGAGCCACACTAACGCTCACATTCTCAGCCACAAACAGACGGCAACGCAACACAACGACCAAAATGGACAGATTAATGCCTCATAAAGTGGCTACACGCCGTAACAAGCGGCAAAATGTCATACTAGAAGCATGTTGTTCATCAACAAAAATGCAACTTTAAGGATTGATACAAAAAAAAAAAAAAAATAGTTATAAATCAATTTTTACTACATTGTTGTCAAGGAATAACACTGTGAATGAAAGGGTTATTGGAATTCTCACTGGGAACTTTTTCTTTTCTACGATAAAGGTACGGCGCTTCATCAAAAACAATAACTACAAGCCGAGAAAGAACATTTTAAAACCACTTCCCGAAGGTTCAACTAGTGTTTCAAACAGTGGCGGCTGGTGATAATGCCGGCCGCGGTGGCCGAGGGGACTAAGGCGCTCCAGTCACGGTTTGCACGGCCATTATGGTCGGGGGTTCGAATCCCCCCTCGGGCATGGATATTTGTGCCGTCCTAGTTCTTAAGTAGTTCATAAGTAGTTTGTAAGGTTAGGGACTGATGATCCCATAGTTAAGTCCCATAAACTATACAAACATTTGAATTTGAGATGGTGATAATGTGCTAATGTGCTGCAGCACACTGCAAATATATTACTAAAATTGTGCCATTTGTCTTCGAATGCAAGCGAGAAATCGCTGTAAAATTACATCCTTTCTATTGGAATTCGAGCCAGATATCACAATAAAATTATGTCATTTCCCTTCCAATGCGTATTAGAATTCTAGTAATAAGGATGAAAACGTTTTTTGGAGCGCTCTCGCCGCGATAGCTGGAAACCAGCTCCGTGTGCTGAAGTGGGATTCAGCCGCGCTGGTGCGTGCGCAGAGAGGCCACGCAGTCGTCTGTTCGCTAGTGCGCATGCGCAAACGTGACGTCAGACCTGGCGACTCGTGTGTGCTGAGACAGACTGCAGCACCAGATCAATATTTCTCTTCGCGCTGCGAGTAACGGTTGCGGAAGAATAGTATACGACGAATATTTCGGCATATAGAGTCAAATAGCGCGCTGTCTCAAGAGTCTAAAATTTTAATTTCTAAAATAAAATTAATAGTTTTAAACGTTATATTTACTACCTGCAGTGAATACATGCAGTTGGCAGCGCTGTTATAGATTCCCCTGAAGGTCTTACTGTCAATACAATATTAATTGAGATTTAATTAAAGGCAACCATACGGAGGTTGACTTTTTATTTTAGTGTATTTTGTTTCCTGTTTATTTTTGTAATAATGTGGCACACTGGTCAAATTTTGTACGAGCCGCCACTGCTTTCAAACGTCTTTAAAGATGAAATTAAGAGATTCTGAAATCGCCGCTGTACAACACGCACTAACGAGATCACACTTGCAATTGAGATGGCCACGCTAACTGTGCGCCATTGCCTTGTACAACCCTCGACAGCAGCGCTGTGGTCACGCGCCTTTACAGTACGTGTTTCGTTTCGGTGAACATAGTGAGCTTTCGATCGTCGTGTAGACTGGGCATTAGACGACGTTGGTGAAGCGTGCCGTCTCCGCGGAGAACCCTGCGAGAGCGCGCTGCCCTGCTGTTGACAAACTGGCTCCCGGAGCCGCGTCACCTCAGCCGCCGCGCCAACTTGTGCCGGCATTATGCGGGGCACGAGCAGGTGCTGGCTGGGTACGGCAGCAGCAGCCGTTCCTCAACAACTTCCCCGCCAGTTTCTCGGCTCGGCGCCGCCTTTGTGCAGCGGCGTTTTCCGCTTTACGGACGCGGGAGCCAGTAGTTCTCACTTCTGCTGTCGTTGCTGTCAACACTGGTCCCACAGTTTAAGCATAACATTGCTTCCCACTTCCAGCTCCATACCCGTGATTTTCTCACGTGATATACACACGACAAGGACGCCGACTATTGCCTTATTCGTTGGAGTTTCTCTCTCCCTCTCTCTCTCTTTCTCTCTCTCTCTCTCTGTCTGTGTGTGTGTGTGTGTGTTGATATTTCCTTGCATTTATTCAACTGCTTTGTACCTTATGCCTACTCCATTTTGTTCACGTTGGTGCAATTCCTTTACGAAGGTTCTTTATAAATGATTTGTTGGTATAAATCTGAAAGAGAAACACTGAATCAAAGTTTGTGCGATCGTTGGGATTCGAACCCGTCCGGGACCTCCTGGTTACTAGGCACTATACCACTAAGCCACCGTGACTTGATGGACACAGCGACTACACGGATTAAGGCACATCTCCCTCCACAACACAAACTTTAATCTGCCTCAACGTTCAACTATACAGGGTGTTACAAAAACGTACGGCCAAACTTTCAGGAAACATTCCTCAGACACAAAGAAAGAAAACATGTTATGTGGACATGTGTCCGGAAACGCTTAATTTCCATGTTAGAGCTCATTTTATAACTTATCTTCAAATCACATTAATCATGGAATGGAAACACACAGCAACAGAAAGTACCAGCGTGACTTCAAACACTTTGTTACAGGAAACGTTCAAAATGTCCTCCGTTAGCGAGGATACATGCATCCACCCTCCGTCGCATGGAATACCTGATGCGCTGATGCAGCCCTGGAGAATGCCGTATTGTATCACAGCCGTCCACAATACTAGCACGAAGAGTCTCTACATTTGGTACCGGGGTTGCGTAGACAAGAGCTTTCAAATGGCCCCATAAATGAAAGTCAAGAGGGTTGAGGTCAGGAGAGCGTGGAGGCCATGGAATTGGTCCGCCTCTACCAATCCATCGGTCACCGAATCTGTTGTTGAGAAGCGTGAGAACAAGTCGACTGAAATGTGCAGGAGCTCCATCGTGCATGAACCACATATTTTGTCGTACTTGTAAAGGCACATGTTATGTGGACATGTGTTCGGAAACGCTTAATTTCCATGTTAGAGCTCATTTCAGTATTTCTCTTTCAATGTTCTATTTACGGATGAGGCTTCATTCCAACGTGATCAAATTTTGAATTTTCACAATGAACATGTGTGGGCTGACGAGAGTCCGCACGCAATTGTGCTATCACGTAATCAACACAGATTTTCTGTGAACGTTTGGACAGGAATAATTGGTGATGTCTTGATTGGGCCTCGTGTTCTTCCACGTACGCTCACTGGAGCACGTTATCATGATTTCATACGGGATACTCTACCTGTGCTGCTAGAACATGTACCTTTACAAGTACGACACAACATGTGGTTCATGCACGATGGAGCTCCTGCACATTTCAGTCGACGTGTTCGTACCCTTCTCAACAACAGATTCGGCGACCGATGGATTGGTAGAGGCGGACCAATTCCATGTCCTTCACGTTCTCCTGACCTCAACTCTCTTGACTTTCATTTGTGGGGGAATTTGAAAGCTCTTGTCTACGCAGCCCCGGTACCAAATGTAGAGACTCTTCGTGCTCGTATTGTGGACGGCTGTGATACAATACGCCATTCTCCAGGGCTGCATATGCGCATCAGGGATTCCATGCGACGCAGGGTTGATGCACGTATCCTCGCTAACGGAGGAGATTCTCAACACTTCCTGTAACGAAGTGTTTGAAGTCACGCTGGTACTTTCTGCTGCTGTGTGTTTCCATTCCATGATTAATGTGATTTGAAGAGAAGTAATAAAATGAGCTCCAACATGGAAATTAAGCGTTTCCGGACACATGTCCACATAACATATTTTCTTTCTTTGTGTTTGAGGAATATTTCCTGAAAGTTTGGCCGTACTTTGTTTTGTAACACCCTGTATAAATTCGTATCAATGTTGTCAAGGCGAGAATACCTCTCCATTTGTTTGTACGTACATCGCTCAAAAACATCTGTTCGAAAGTTGAAATTTTCAGTGTTATGTCTGATAAATGTTTTATCCTCATACGCCACCTAGAAGCCGACAAATACAAGGCGCGTCAGGAAAGTTCCGTGAATGATCTCAAGAAATACAGGTAACAAGAGTTACAAACGAAATACCTTCACTGGACTTCAAAGTAATCGCTATTGGCTACAATGCAGCTCTGAGAAATGCTTCTTGTGGAATCGCTCGAAACACTGAAGTCACGCTTTGCCGGATCTCTGCAACCGTTGCGAAGCGCAAGCCTTCTGGGCTGATTTAAAACGCTCGATGTTGCAATGACAGGAGTTCTCCGACCGGCCCTGTTAGCTAGGTCACAGCGTGTACCACCTCTTCACTGCAGTGCTTTGGTCGATAGACGACGCTTGTTGACATGTGTCTCAACGTCTATGCGCGGGAACATTATCTTCGCCAGCACGGTTTGTAAAATATGAGAGCATTCACCGAACTTTTGCGACGCATCTTGTATATACATGGAGAGTCTGTTATCTCCATCTATATAGAAAGGAAAGGACACTAATTCACTCACTCACTCACCTACTCACTCACTCAATGACTAAACACGAAATCTCGAAAAACTATGTAGCTTATTTCACCTATGAAGCTGAAATGTGGCAGAAATGTAGTTTATAAGCAGGAGACGTTAACTAAGAAAGGGTTTTGCAATAAGGCCGGTAGTGCAGGAGATATGACGTCATAAACAATGAGATTCAAGAAAAACTGCTACATCATCCAACACTATTACACATTTCCTCCTAAACCACTGGACCGATGTCAACCAAATTTGAGTCACATATTCCTTACCGTCAGGTATCGGTTACTACAGGGTTAAGAATTACATACGACACGTGGTTCAGAAGATATAACGTCATGATCAATAGGAATCGCAAGAAACTACAACATAATGCGACGAGACTTTATTCATACACTGTAATGAGAATGAGAGTACTTAGCGACTTTCAACAAACTTTAAAGATAATTTCAAACCTTCATTATATTTTTTTTCGCCGACAACCACAGGAAAATGATGAAACAAGTTTCTCGCTTACTACTTTACCGCTGTTCATGGACTAAAACTATGGCATCGGTATGACGTTACAATTTATAATATCTATACTACAAATTGCAGCCACAGGAAAATTTACAGACAGTATACACACATATAACTGAATGTACCTTCGAAATTGTATCACAGTACGACAAGTAGTTCATGAGATACGAGCACATAAACAGTATCGTTCATGGAAAACCGCCCCATGACGCGCCAAGTTTTAATCTATTACTTCCTTACTACTAGGAGTATTCGCAGCAGATTTTAGAGACATATAGCACTTATATAAATGAATATATACCTGGAAAATTATACCATTGTACAAGATATAACTCAATAAATATGAAACAATGCGAATGTTATATGTAATTTGTATTTTGATTACTATCTTTCTTTGTTTCGATGCTGCACTTATAATTTTGTACATTATGCAAGACAGCCTTAAAATATTCTCCTATAAATAGAACATGTTTTAGAAGAAAAAAGAGATTGACAGAAAGAGAGAAGGGATAGGAGAAGTACTAACTCAAGGCTGAAATAAATAAATAAATACCCGGGCTACACCAGGTTTTCATCTGGTCTTATATATTAAAAGAATCTACGAAAACTAAAGTCAGTCGGCCAGAACAAACTACCCGACCGATTTGCTTCATTTTTGTTTTATCCACAGATTTGTCATCGTGTAGTGAGCAGGCAGTGCAATATAATAACAATGTGACTTACCCGAAGCATGGCATAGAGAGCCATAGGAAGATAGAGGCGGGACAGACACAGTGAGGGATGGCTGTAGCTATTTGAGTGTTTGGAGTATCCCAATGCGTAATTTACAGTGTCTGGGTGCTGTTTAAGGCAACAGGAGCCTTTAAAAGAAGGTAAGGCTAAGGTCGTCCACTGGTAACATCAGCAAGAGATTACCGTTATCTCCTGCTGAGTTTCAGCATAATGGAACTCATGGTTCCTCATCTGTCCTACATTGTTGATATTTCTTGTTCTTACTATGTTGTGCTACCTAAGTAATTTACATCTCTTCCTGTTCTTCTAAAGTGAGGCTGGTGTTCTCTATTTAGTGCCTTACTCTCTAATTTGGGCTATAGTATTACGTAATGGTTAATTTTTTTTAGTATAATCTCTTTGCATTTTTTCGAATTGCCTTGGGCAGAGTATTCATGATGGTTGCCTCATGGATGTCTCAGGTTCGATTCTAGGGAGATACTCCTAAAATCCATTTCAGGAACTTATTCTGGATTAATTTGCGTTTACGACGCTATCCCCCAAGATGTGATACCATACATAAGAGCAGCGAGTACAGTGGCTTTATATAGACGGAGTTATGTTGGTTGTTGGAGGTCTTTACTCGTAAAGAAGGGTATTTGCACTTTCGCTATCTCGTTTCAGGTCCTTTTCTGTTCTTAAATATGTAGGAGGAAAAACATGCCGGCATCAAGTTCTACTCCTAAGTAACGGACACTCCTCGATCAAGAGAGGCGATGGCCTTGGATATCTAGTTGATTCAACCGAAGTCTTTTTTTACTGAAATACAAAACCTTGGTCTTCCCCGCATTTAATTTTATGCCATTGATTTTGCACCATGAGACAACCTTGTAAAAAGTAAGCGCAATTTCAACATAAACAGTTTAAAATCGCTTTCGAGAATGTGGCCTCTACGCACGGAGACCTACGGTGTGTGCCCATTAAAATCGGGACACCATTTAGCCCGCAGAAACAGCGTGGATGAACATCTGGATTCGAATCGTAAAGACTGGTGTCGGGTTCTGTTCACACATGAGATAAAATTTTGTGTCCAGCTGGACAATGATCGTTACATCATCTAGAGTTAACGGGGAACTCGGAACAATCCTGATTATGTGCAGAAAACATCAGGATATCATGGAGGTAGACGAATGGTGGGGGCAGCATCAGTATTGGCGGATGTACGAACATCTATGTCGTTCGGGAATGCGCTTTTACTGCTCAGAGCTATAGAGTCGAGATTCTTCGTTCTTTACTTGTGTTCTATGCTGGTGCCAAAGGAGATGGGTTCCTCCTGGTGAACGATAACGCTCGTCGCCACAGACCTGCACTAATGGACAATATGTTTGAAGCTGAGGGAATTGGATTCAGTGGCCAGCTCGTTCAACGGACTTAAATCCGATTAAGCATGTCTGTGATGCACTTGGCAGACGCATTGGAGCCAGACTGGCAGCTCCAAGTCCGGTTGCAGAGCTGGATATTGCATTCATGGAAGAATGGCCAAATATCCCTAAAGAGCTGATTGATGATCAAATAATATATTAGAGGTCAACAAGAATGACTCTCACTACTATGGTAGCCTGTGGTGCCATGCTCTAAGTAAACGCCATATAAATTTCAGGTAAATATTGTACTGTATCACAATACAAATTACAATTATTATAACCAATATCTAAATAAATATGGTAACATATGATATCTCACCTGATCTCCTAATTGTTTCGAGCAGTGTATAAGGTAACTTTTAAAGAAGTAGATATTGATTGCATTTAAAACAGGACAAGTTTTGTCATATTTATATGAAAAATGTCACTTTCCTTTTGGTGAAAGTGTGTCTATTAATAACTTTATAGGCCATAATGTGGGACCTATAAATTTGGGAAAAGGTAGGCCCAACAAGGAAAGTACATGGGCTCTAACAAACATATCTGTATGAACGTTTGGTTACAGGATCTCTAGGTACACCTCAATGTGCTGGTGGGTGTCGTTTTTCTGTAAAGCTCTGCAACCATGCTCTAGATAGCACTGTAGATGTAATTGTAGGCGCCATACGTAATGCGGATATCTTAACTATAACGTATGTAATAATCATCGTACATGTTCTCTAGCGAATTTTCATCAAAAGCCGTGATGATAGTTGCAACTTTAACCTTCTTCCTGAAAGACTGTTGGTATTCACTGCCACTGCTGCCATCGCCTCTTCCCGCACTTACTAGTAGTACTACCGCTTGCAATGAGATGTTCGTCATTATCAAACCTATTATCATTATTAGGTTTGTAACAACAGTATCTATGCTCATATTTCTGTGACATGACAGATACGAGAAAGCATGCAAATGATTCATCTTCAGGAAGAAGAGTTCTTCGTAACTTCATCTCAACTAATCGCAATACATTAGGAGGATTGATTAGCAATAGCCGCTCCATCTGACGCTTGACCACACAAATAACATCACAAAACCCAACTTCGGAGGCACACTGCACCGTCCCTACTAGCGAACCGACAGGTCAAAGAGCAATGCGGCATGGCACACGCAGAGGCCTCTAACGGACGATTGCCGAGTTTTGCAATGTGGGAGTATCACTAGTGCAATAAGGGATCTTTACATTACCTCTCATACGATTTTGGTGTATTACGTGTTTGTTCGAGCCCAAGTACTTTCCTTGTCAGTGGCAGTCCTGAGTAGCTGTGCAGCGAGGGTTCTGGACTCACATGCGGGCGCGGGCAGGCAGGCGAGCAGCAGCGCCGCCAGCAGTGACGTCACCAGGGCGGCCATCCCGCGGGCCCTCAGCAGCAGCAGCGTCGCCGCCGAGCGCAGCCGCCCCGTACTCCTGGCAGCGACATCTGTGGCAGAAGAAGCAGGTAGCTCAGCTGCCTTCTGCATATTCCAAGCAAACACCACTATGCTCAGTGAATGTTATATGGATGTGTTGCAAGGATTGTGACATACAAAGAAAAACATGTAAGTGGAACTGATACAGATGAATTAGGTCGGTGTAAAAGTTTGTAGCATTTTTCATGTATTTAGTAAACAAAACAGATACAACAACAGAAACGTTACTCATCAGTAATATATTTTCTTTCACTATTCACAACAGTCCACCAGAGATGTGGCAGTTTTGAGATTCTGTACTGTAGGGTTTATGTGCTTTTTAGGAGAAGGACTCATCAAGTCATCAGTACCATTTGTCAAATGTGTGATGAGTAATCACAACTATCTTATGGTTGGTACACTGACAGCAGAAAAGGTGAAAACGTGAGTGGGCGAAATCAGGTGAATTAGGTTGGTGCAGAATGACTTCCCAACTGAAGTGCTTAAGTATTTTTGTCACTTTAGCACAATGTGGATGTGTGGTAACATGGAGTAGCAGCACTTCATAGAGTCCTCCTAGTCCTTGATCTTAGATTGCACCTTTAGGGTGTCTCAGGTAATGTCAGCAGTGATGACTACACCATGGGGAAGCAATTCTTAGTGAACCACACTGTCACTCTTCAAACAGATGCGTAACATAATCATGTGTGACTGGGCAATGGCTCATTTGGGCTTAACCATTTCTCTTCCCCCCTTATCATAAATATATCATTTACTGTCACCGATCAACAGTATTTGATAAGAATCATTGCTATTCCTGTGCCAACTGTTAACCAGCAAGCAGAGATGCACATGTGGCCGCTCACTAAGTTTAGTGATTTTGGTTTTAAATGTTTCAAATGTTTGTATAGTCTATGGGACTTAACTACGGGGTCATCAGTCCATAAAATTACAAACTACTTACGAGCTAGGACGGCACAAATATCCATGCCCGAGGGGGGATTCGAACCCCCGACCGTAGTGGCCGTGCAGACCGTGACTGGAGCGCCTTAGTCCCCTCGGCCACCGCGGCCGGCGATTTTGGTTTTAAGCATGTCGTAGCCATACATCAAAGTTTTGAATCTTGTCCACTGAATGGACATGTCACATAAGGATGCATAATCACCATAACATTTGGCAATTCTCCAGTACAATGGTGTGAATCATAGTGGATTAATGCTGTTAAACGATCTTCATCAAACCACAAAAGTCTTTCTTCCAAACGACAAAACAATTTTCTTGCTGAGCTCTCTCCATTGGTGTTATTCATATACGTGGAAGAAATATTTCTATATGCCTCTGTGTCTGCCACACACATAATGAACTTCATTCTTCATTTTCTAGTAAGCACAGCCCTGCTAACAACATCCAAATAATGAAATGAGACTATGTAAATTCAGATAAGTGTTTATTGCACATAAAAATTAACAGTCTAAAAATAAACTATAGCAACGTGTAAAACAAAGAGTATGTTTACTAATGCACCATTCTAATGGTTGAACGAAGGGGAAGTGACCTTTGCAAAGCGAAGATTTTTATGTACTGGTGCGTGAAAATGAACATCTTTAATATGTCTAATCTGATTGCTGTTCAAATGAAACTGAGTATCTATGGGAATTTTAAGGATGGTAAAATAACAAGTACTGACAGTTATTAGACACATGTGCCTCACCAGAGATGAGAAGGCTGAAGATTTGGCCGCACTATAAAGTAGCAAAGGTGGTATTCTGTGGAAGTACTGGTGTTGAGCACACCACTCACGAACGATGTTTAGAGTTGCAATATGCTATTGGGAAAAGCTGGGCCTCAGCGGAACTAGTGGTAGTATCTGAAGGCATGGGGCCATCTCTGGATTACATAACCGTCATTGCATATCACCTATACTCCATCTTCACAGATGTGTTCTGTGAAGTGATGGTATCTTCTATCTTCAGTGTCAGTGCCAAAATCAGGCTACAGAGGCCTGAGTGACATGATAGTCAGCTCACTTTGAATCCCTTACTACCAAAATCACTCACTCACCTGGTGGGAGCAATCTGATTTGTTTCAATAATCTTATAAAACTGGTTCATTCAAGATTGCTTCTAAATTTTTGATGTATGACCTATTTTAACAGATCTGAACTGCCATAATAGCATCTCGCAACATATTAACCGAATGGTAGAAGTCTAATGGCTGGTTTCCGAAACAGTAGTTACCTGTCCCGTTATAGTTATCTGTGGGTTACCTGACCGTTAAGTACAAAATGGGTTTCCGAAACAACAGTTACCGTCACAGCCGTAGTTACCTGTCCGTTAAAGATAAATGCGCGTTCCCCTGGGTTTACCTACACGTTAACTTTAGTTTTAACCATATCCGATACGTAGCGCTAGTGGGCTTCCAGACGTTATTTAACAGTAGTAATTTGTTTTTGTTTTTATGACTGGGTTCCGTATAATTTTCATACAACTTTAAAATATTTGAAGCTGAAGAATGGAAATTCTTTCATCATCGTCGTCACCGCCGTCTTCTTCTTTTTCTTCTGATGCTTCGGACAGTTGTTCAGAAAAAGAAAACTGAATGTACTCGGCACTGTTGAAACACCACGACGCGTTTTTCGTGTTAGTTGACAACCATTTGATCTTTATAATGAGAGGGAATTTCATATGTGTTTCAGAATAATGATAATGAAAACACTGACCAATGACATTGCCGGGAAAAAACGCGGAATACAACATTCCGGGTTAAATTTTACATCGCGCTCGGTGGTCGCGAGAGATAATGTTGACAACGGGTGACGTTTGCATTAGCTGCATCTCCCTCGCGATTGTTCAAGCAACATCTCGACACTAAGCAACAGTGGCCAGTGATCGCCGATCTGCATGTAAAATTTTAACATATCTAAATCACAAAGCCATGCTCTCATAATAAAACTTCCAGTTAAGCATAAAGAAACTTCCCTTTGCAATAGTGTTCTGCCATGCAATTGCCACTACGATCAGTCAATCTTTCAAGTGATTAGGGTTTATTATTATTATTATTATTACAACGAGTGACTCCGGTAGGTGGATGGGTGGACGTAAGTTGACCAGTCTGTGTTGTGAAATGTAATGTCACATTCATAGAACAATGGGAAGAGGAAAACGTAAATTCATAAAAATATATGTTGACAACAAAAATAATACGTATGATTTTATTGTTATCCCTGCCTTCGTTGTTGTTTATCCTGTTTTTCTTTTTAAAAAAGAATACAGCTCTCTGAGTTGCCTTATCGTCTTCTCTCCTGTCAGTTTAACGAATTGTACAGTTTTGTGGCAAGTTCCAAGGCGTGTTGTTTTTCCAATAATAGTCAAACAATCTGCCTTTTCATTTACTATAACTACTTTCCTTTCTAAAATCAAATCGGTCAAAAGATTTTTCTCAAATAGAGTCAAATTTTTTCCTCACTTGTCGCCCATTGCCTTTGAAAACAGAAACAGAAAACTCGTAACAGCTATACAAACTAAGACGCGTCTTCGATTTCACTTAATAATCGATAAAATTCGAGTAATGCGATTTTCATTAGTAGTGCTGTCTGTTATCTGTTGAGACGTACTATTTGCTTCGACAGAAGACGTAGTTACCTAATAGTTAACTAACGGTCGTTGAAATCAGCTACGGGAGACCCAAGGAAGTTATCTGGCATGTTAAATTATAACGTGACGGTAGCTAACGGCACGGTAACTATAGTTTTCCAGAAACCGAGCATAACGCTGATATTATATCATCCTTCAGTAAAAGACCGCTCACTATAGCAGCAGGGCTATATTATAGCACAACACAGTGAGTACCGTTTATTCTAACCCATGAAAATACCTATTGTGTAGTTCTATCTAATTTTTATCTTATAAATATATTTTTCTGTTTAATTCTGTTAATGCATACCAATGTAAATGTTAGTGTAGTAAGTCTGTATATTTGATCAAAATAATTATGTAAATTCGGACATACTGTCTTAGTCAGGGACCTTCTTAATGAACTGAGTAGGAGAACTGTAACACTTTGTAGAGCGGTAGCTCCCTGAGAACTGTCAGAATATGTGGTGGAACTTCGTATTGGAATAACCCAGGAAGAGTTTTGGTGCACAGGATATGTTTAATATTACGTATAGCAACAATATACTTTAATCAAGAGTAGTTACAAGATAAGAAGAGTACTATGAGCCCAATTTTATTTCTAAATAAACATCACCAAGAACAACTGTTATTCACCATTGTGTGCCAATAATATCTGACTGCAATGTATCACCTTCCCTTGGAAATAACATCTAACGAAGCTGCCAGTTTATTCTTTTTAGACTGTACAGCTAGATAGAATAATAGTGGTAATGTGCTAGAATGCCTGAATGGGTCCTTAGTTTCTGTGCTTGGGTTGGTTCTGTTCCCCCCCCCCCCCCCGCCCCCAATCTATTAACTTACCCTCCTAATTTCTTTTTCTCACATACTCAGCTGGAGACAATAAAATAAGTTTCTTTTCTTTCCTTTTTTTTCCGCACGTTTTATTCGTATTTAGTGTTGGTTTTCTACGTTGTTAACTTTAATTTATTTTTCCAAATATTTATGAACATCGTTGTTATGGAATGTAACACTACAGCAACAGTCTGATGATAGCCTACACTTATCGATTAATTATTCTAAGCCGATGTTTTTCCAAATCAATCAGGAACATTTAGTAAATGGGTCAACTAATAATTTTCATGTACCGGCAGTTGTTGGGGTGAGACGTTGTAATATGTGTTTCATTTTGTGTTATGCATACTGATTTTCCCAGCAACGTTTTCTTGTAGTATAATCAAACATCAGAGAATAAGTTGTAAGATTGTGAAGTTCTGATAATATGTTGTAAAATTCGTTGTCGGAAGCAGTCACAAATGAAAAGACTTAGAAACGATCTTGGGCAGACCTGATTATGTCTGGCACATTATTGTGTGAAAGATCTGCGATTACAAACAACAGACATTGCATGATATTTATATACAATGTCCATAGCTGTATAAAATTTTCTTACATAAAATATGTAAATTACGTCGGTTTCATCATAATTCATGTAATGTACACCATGTGTTCGATTGCAGTACATTCACCATTATTAGGCCAAAGGCTCATTTTATCGGTGCATATGTTGTATGCAAATATTATACAGAAAATTAGTTGCGTTCCTTTTCTCACCAGATTCACTCTCCCATCTAGCTAACGAACCGTTCAAAAGACTCTCCAAATACAATGTCACTATGGAACATAAAAATTCATAATCTACACACTAATCACTAGTTAGTGGTAAAAAGTTATACACACAAACCACCCTGTTTATCAGTTGCTGAAAACAAAATCTGAATACATAAAGTGGTTCCTGGGATTGGCCGAAACAGTTAGGGCTTACAGGCTATGGTGGGAGGGGGGGAATAAGTCTCACAGTACATCAAATAAGTCAATAGCAAACCAGTGGGATGTGATAGCCGGCCGCGGTGGCCGAGGGGACTGAGGCGCTCCAGTCACGGTCTGCACGGCCACTGCGGTCGGGGGTTCGAATCCCCCCTCGGGCATGGCTATTTGTGCCGTCCTTATTATAAGGTAGTAGATAAGTAGTTTGTAAGTTTAGGGACTGATGACCCCGTAGTTAAGTCCCATAAGCTTAACAAACATTTGAACATTTTTTTTTTGGAATGTGATATTTCCCTTTGCTTCTTGCTCTTCATCCCTGTCCTCTTTCCCCCTTCCTTTCTCAATCTACTTCTCCCCCCCCCACACACACACACTCAATCTCTGCCCATCACCTTCACCACACTCCCTGTACATCTCTAATCTCACACTCTATCCACTCACTCTCCATCCTCACTGAACTTATATCCTCTCTCCCTCCATTTCTTTATATCCAGTTATATAGTCTTCCTCTTATCTCTCTGTTCCTCCTCCTATTTACCTCGGCCTCCTCCTCCACCCCTCCATTTTTTCATCCACCAAACGATCTGCCTGTCTCTGTTATTACCTTCCCCTATTCTCTGTCGATCTCCTCCCTTCGCTCTATATGAAAAATTACACATATATGCCAAATTTTATGGTGATCGGTGAAAAATTTCGCCAATATCGGAATAAAACTGCAAATATTTTCTAAAGTACCCTCTTCCATACACCGTATCATGTATTATTTAGACAGTGCTGTTACTCTTGGTTTGAAGATCAAAAGTACAAAAACTTTTCGCAGTCATATAAACGGTATTGATGGAAATCTGTCAAATATGTCATTTCTATCGAAGATTATAATTAAGATTGCCAGTTGCATCAATTAAATATTTTTTCGTGGTCGTGGTTATGTTACTAGCACAAAAAATTGATAAAATCCATGTTATGTACTGTGTTAAACATTGAGCCCATATAACCCTATAAAGCGTTATGTGTTAGAATGCAACGTTATCTCTAAGTTTGAGCTAGATTGGTGCAGAATGTTTTGAGTTTTTGAAGCGTACACAAACCAACGGAATATTTAAATATAAAGTAATCAATACAATCTCTTTACTACCGGTTTTGGGCATGACCCATCATCAGATAATCTGTTAAAATACACAGTCATGAACACGAGAGTATTTCAAAATTATACAAACCATTGTACGTAGTTCATAAGATGAAAATACTGATCATACACATTGAAAGAAATCAGTCAAGTAAATTATAGGGTTGCTAGTAGACAAGTGCGAAAATCAAAATTTCCAGACGAATTCACGCGTGAAGAACAATAAAATCAAGAATTACAAGAATTAATTCACAATCAAAAACTGGATGTACGGCATTAGTTAGCTACTTGGCGGGGTTACATATCATAGGATAAAATAAGTATAAATTTAATTTTACAACAATGAGCAAACATAAAAGAAAGGTATTTTTGAAACAAACTGACATGATGAAATATCTATTCTGAAAAATAATGCCATGACAAAGTAGTTGCAAAACAGCATTGGAATCGCAATTCTGCAGCTTATTTAGAAGCAATAGACGAAATCAGGTTACATGTCACACAATAAGCCCGTAAACATTATTATATACAGGCCAAATTAAAAGAATATAGAATTAAAATATCATTCACAATATTACAAAACATTGAAGGGTGGAGAGCACAAAAGTTATTATGTTTTAAAATCAAGAACCTTGGAGGCAGGATGAGAGGAATATGTACCAACAGCAGATCACAATAAAATCATTAAACTGACAAAGCACATGTTCAAATGTTTGTACATCTCTACGACTTAATTCTCAGAGTATCAGTCCCTATGCTTACGAAACACAAAAACTGACTTAAACTTACTTAAGGACAACACACACACACACACACACACACACACAGCTGAGAGCTCTGACCACTGTCAGCAGTTTTAAAGGTACCTTATTTGGCTTATATAGTGTTTTGTATTCATTATATTGCGTTTCGATCTATTGTTAATGCATCTTAGGTACTTGAGTTGATCACCAGTCTACTGATTAGCATCAAAGATTAACAAATTGTTTTGTTTGAAATTATAAATCAACTGTGGTTCGTCCCAACTTTATAGTGCTGATGTTAGTTCTAATTTCCATGTTGTGGATTTATCACATTTAAAGCAACTCCAGCTAAAATTTATTTATGTATAAAGGAAACGAATCGCATGAACGAGATGGAATGTTCATTCTTTTCAATAAGAATAAAAACTGTCTAAATTTATTTATTGATTCCGACGTTTCGGCATTTGCCATCGTAATATCTAAAATCCTCAGACCTTGTTCAATAAAGTTCAGCGTCAATAATAAAATATCTACATAGCAGGCAGTTGTACCTACTAGGTAGATATTTTATTATTGACGCTAAACTTTACTGTGCAAGTTCAGAGGTTTTTAGATCTGATGATTGCAGATGCCGAAACGTCGTAATCAATAAATATAATTTTAGCGATGTAGACGGTTTTAGCCTACGCAGTTATAGACGGTTTTTATTCTTATTGTAAGGAAGATTTTGTCTATCCCTAGATAACAAAAAGAGCTAAACGTAGAGGTTCAATAACATTTAATTTCATATATTAGGTAGGAAATGACGTTTTAGTGTTATAATTCAGCAAAATGACACGCTAAACCTCTGTAAAATTTATTTTGAACGTAACAGTATTATTATGCTGCCCTACAGTAGCTGCTTGCTCTCAGAACAGAAGAACCGAGACCCTAACTATTATTTAAAATTTATAAAAGAAAACATTACGCCCAAATTTAGTAGCGTAGCACAGGTTCTTTTTTTCTTATGAACAGAAGTTAGTCCAAATTTTCAGGAACTGCAGTGATGAATACAAGAGTGTAAATTCAATTATAAAGATTCGTAGTGCCAACATGAAACGAATTTGTTAAATCAGCAGTCAAAAACTAAAATCATTGACGACTGATATGACGAATTGCTTTCATCTGGCATCTACGGTCCTTTTTCTTCATCATTCAATAAAACACTCTTATGTTTATCACTACACTCTCTGACAAATACTGCTTTTGGGCTTAATGTTCAAAATGTTCAAATGCTTGTATAGCTTATGGGAATTAACTACGGGGTCGTCAGTCCCTAAACTTACAAACTACTTATGAGCTAGCTAACACTAAGGACGGCACAAATATTCATGCTCGAGGGGGGATTCGAACCTCCGAGCGTAGTGGCCGTGCAGACCCTGACTGACTGACCCTGACGTATTCTTCATGACGTATACAGCATACGATCACACAGACAGAGCCATACGAGCGTGAGTACAGTGACTAGAGCGTGCGCAATGTCGACGCCAGTACCGTGTGTACCCTCGTTTTGCAGAGTGAAATTCTCTCATAGATTTCTTGCCTGGCGTCCACACTTCAAGGTGACGTTTCATCCGGCCCCAAAGATGCTCAATGGTGGACAGATCAGGGGGATCGTGCTAACCAGGGTAGTTGACGTTCATTTAGAAGATAATGTTGGGTGGTACGGGATGCATGTCGACATGCATTGTCCTGTTGGAAAACATATTGCTTTGTTGGAGCATGAACGGTAGAAAGACTAGTTGAATGATGATTTCAATGTACCGTGCCCTGTTCAATGTTCCCTCGGCACCACCAATAAAGAACGGCCAGTGTAGGGCATGACTCGCGGTACAATGATGCACGATCATGAATACCACTACGGCGTCTTCCACTCACGCCCAAACCCTGCCCCCGGGGGTTGTCGTGATATGTTCTTATTAAGAACGAATGGCGACCTGGATGAGAGTAGCTTCTGCCTTGGTGTCAATGATGGTCGTACGTGTGTGTGGCGTCGTGCAGAGGAGCGCCAAACTCTGGAGTATATACAGCAGAAGCACGCGGGGCCGACACCCGGCAACATGGTATGGGCAGCCACATCCTATACTGGCCGTGCTCATCTGGTGGTCGTCGAGGAAACGGTACATTGAAACCATCATTCAACCTGTCTTGCTACCGTTCAAGCACCAACAAGGCGATATGTTTTCCAACAGGACATCTATGCCGTACCACCCAACGTGCTGTTCAAGGTGTACGTCAACTACCCTGACCAGCACGAAAGCCAGATCTGTCCCCCACTGAGCCTGTTTGGGACCCGTGAAGAAGCTTCATCTTGCGTGCTTTGCACAACCGGCAAGAAATCTGGCCCGACTGAGGCACCAGGTGGAAACTGCATTCGGCACCTCTAAGATCGCCTAAATGAGAAAATTCGATCTTGCATAGCTGCAAAAGGTGTGTATAAACGGTACTGGCATCGACATTGCGCACGATCTAGTGACTGTACTCACGTACATATGTCTGTGTGATCGTGTGTTGTATACATCCTCAAGAAACTGTCAATAAAATTTCTCTCTGTTGGGTCGACGAATTCAAGGTGTTCTTTTTTTCCATTATCCAGTAGTGTAATTTTTGGATTCCTGATATGTTACCCGTCCTACATTCAGCAAGTTGTTGACGCTACATTCAGCAGACGGTCGTCTACTTGGCAGAGGCAGACGCTAGCTATGCTCTCCGCTGCCACCCTGGCTGTGTTTCGGGGCTGCGCCGGTGGCGGTGTACAAGCGAGCCAGCCCGGCCGGCGGCGCGGCGATCAAATTGACTTTTAATGACGCCGCCCCTGGGAAGCCGTGCCGGCTCTTAACGCCCCCTCCGCCCGCTCCCCGCCCCATAAAAGGATTCCTAACGAAGTTAATGGTAATACCTGGGCGAGTGTTTCGCAATCTGTGTGCGAGCTATAAGGGGCGCGAGGCAGCAATTCCGCTGCATTAGGTCTCTGCCGCCCCGGCGCACCTCTCTGCTCGACGAACATTTCTGATGAGCTTCGTGTTTCCAGCTGACGAAAAGATGGAATTCTCTTTTCCGTTCCCCTCTTTTGCCGTTCTGTAAAACGAAAAAACTGTGGGCATGTATATCGCAGAATGTACTATTTATAATTTTAGAAAGCATAATGGAGAACAGCGATCGTAAAACTGGTTAAAATTAAAACAAACGTAGACTGCTCGCCGTGTCCACCACCACCACCTGCCATTTGAAGATGGTCTACGTTGAGTGAAACCGGTCATGAAATAACACGCGATCTACACTGTTGTAATTTTCATTTTATACTATAAATAATTTTATACTATAAATAATTCTTGTTTATACAATCTGTAGTTTGACCGTCCCCAATACTGAACTGCACTGCTTATGTTATGATTTGACGACATATTTCACGTTAATGCGAAATATATGGGGAAGCAAGTAACAATAGTCGGGCCGAAATACGATGATCCCTGGATCCGCCGCCGCGGTGGAGTAGCCGAGCGGTCTAAAGCGTCTTGCTGCGGAGCGCGCGGTTGCTCGCCGTGGAGGTTCGAGTCCTCCCTGGGGCATGGGTGTGTGTGTTTGTCCGTAGGTTAGTTTATCTAGGTTTAAGTAGTTTGTAAGCTACGGACTGATGACCACGCAGTTTGGTCCGATAGATTTACAAACATTTGATTTGATCTGGCTCCGCCTCCTGGGCTGGGAGACCGATCCGGCCGCGGGAACTGAATGCAGCCGTGTTGCGAAGTAGTTCGCTGCCGGCGAGTATAGTAGCTACCGGTCTTTGTTTTCTGACAGAACTGGCAAAAATGCACAGCGTAACCGAACATGCGCAGAGCAAAGCTCGTGTTTGACTTACTCCAATGATCTGCAGCCGCAGCCGGCGCACAAGGCCGATTGACGCAAGCACCAGGGACCATGCTATTTCGGCTCGAGTATAATAGTTGTACTGAGTACCCTCTGCCATGCACCTATGGGTGGATAGCGGAGTATGCATGTAGATGTAGATGTGGAAACCACTTTCATTTCGATGAGGTCATCACATAGTTTTCCACTGCTAAATTTACAGAGAATGGCAGTAGGTAATAAAAAACACGTTTTTAACTTCGAAGTCAAGGAACGAGGTATGAACCTGAGCGGCTTTGTCTTCCACGAATGTAGGCTAGAAATTGTTTGTTCCTCTTTCTGACTTCAGGTAAAACTCCAGTATGCTATGAAACTGGAGTATGTAGGGAAGTTATCAAAACACACTGCTTTGTAGGCTACTGGGGGATGTAACAGCGCTGGCCGCGGTGGTCGAGGGGACTGCGGCGCGCCACACACGGTCTGCACGGCAACTACGGTCGGGGGTTCGAATCCTCCCTCGGGCATGGATATTTGTGCCGTCCTAAGTATTAACTAGTTCATAAGTAGTTTGTAAGTTTAGGGACTGATGACCTCGTAGTTAAGTCCCATAAGCTATACAAGCATTTGAACATTTGATGTAACAGCAGCCGGCACACACATAATGATGACGCAGGGGCAATACTAGAACAGCTTCTCTAAACTGTCCAACGAATGCTTCGATGTTAGCTTTATAGTACCATAACTCTTCCAGAACTAGAACTGTTGCGGAAACAGTGATATTTTCATTCTCGATATAAACCAAAGGCAGATGCAGGATGCATCAGCAGAAGTGTGCACGAACCGTACCGCCTGTTCAGTGAGTTCGAAAGCGGACGTACTATTTCCATGTGAGAATGTGATGTTTTGGCAGTACAGAAGGAAGGCCGAAGAACGTAAGGAGATGGATTAGTTTGCACAATCCATACCACCCCCCGAGAAGATCGACACCTCATATGAGTGGCACTGCAGATGAGATCTGCACCTTCCTCGGCTCTGGCGCATCAGTGAATCAGTGTAACACATAGTATACTAACAAGTGTGACAGTACGTCAACATTCATTTCGGCATCAATCAGAATGAAAATAGCAATCACGTTCGCAAATTTTTTACAGTTTTTTGGATAATAGGGTGACTGATTTCGATCTATCCTGAGATCATCAACAAATCGATTCGTCGGTAAAATAAAAGACAATACGTTGAAGACCGAAACAGGTACGACAAATAATAGTTGCGATATATTACATGCTTGACAACAAAATTTAGTGAAACGGTATACCTCACCGTAAATACCGAAGCGCTGAGCGTGCGGCGACTGCTAAACAGCGAGACAACGCTGCGAGTTATAAAGGATAAGCCCCACCCATCACTTGCAGCATCAGCACTTCGTGAACCAATGACGCATGTCTTACAGTAGTTACGTATGCAAAAGAAAAGGTAAAAATATAAATAACCCATAATGGATAAAAAAATGTATCATGTTAACTATTAAACTTAGTTGTCATGTCATTAATAAAGATAAGTTGTAAATATTAAACAGTAAAAAGAAATTGGTTGTGTAAGAAATACCTGCGATCTATTGGCAGTTGATAACGATAAAATTCAAATCGAAGACAGTCTAAATCAAAGATAAAATACAGTGAAGCCAATGGTTGCCGTGGATACGGCGGCGTGGAGAAATGTCAAATGTTTGTAGAGTATATGGGACTTAACTACGGGATCATCAGTCCCTAAACTTACAAACTACTTACAACTAAGGACGGCACAAATATCCATGCCCGAGGGGTGATTCGAACCCCCCACCGTAGTGGCCGTGCAGACCGTGACCGGAGCGCCTCAGTCCTCTCGGCCACCGCGGCCGGCAAGGGGAAAATGCCCCAAAATTTGCCGTTCCATATGTAGCACGTAATAATAGTATTTAAAATTCATTATTGGGTACCAATAAAAACAAATTTATCAAGGTGTTAAAATATATGTGCTGTGTAAAATATTCTGGTATTTCGCACTGTCACGAACGACAAGTCAATAATAACATAATAAATATGTAAAAGAAAAGGTAGCAAGAGAGGAGATATGCGTTACAATGATCGTAAAAATGTTTCTCCCTAAAGTTCAAGTGATCATTTAATAGCGTCAATTGTTGATTTTAATGATGAGAAAATATTTCAGTTTCTTCAAGAGCATTTAATAAGAGCCCTTTAGGTGAATTGTGTAAGACTTTAAGATTCATTTCCATGGGACCTTCAGAATGTTCGTTTTGTAGTAGGCGTTGGGCAAACACAGATTTACTAGCTGATACACCCGTTGTATGCTCTTTAAAGCGAATGACGAAATTGCGACCTGTTTGGCCGATGTACTATTAATTACAGTCATTGCATTGGCAACTAAGCTTTACAGTTAACGAAATTCCTTTTTATATCCGTTATGGCTTATTTATATTTTTTAATTATCTTTTACTGTATGACGCACCTCACTGGTTCACGAAGTACTGATGCTGCAGGCGATGGCGGGGCTTATCCTTTACAACTCGCAGGAGTTCACTCACTGTTTAGCAGTCGTCGCACGCTCATCGCCTCGGCATCAACGGTGAGGTATACGGATTTACTTAATTTTGTGGTCATGCTTGTAATATGTCGTAGCTATTATTTTGTTGTACCTGTTTCCGTCTTTAGCATATTGTCTTTTATTTTACAGACTAATCGGTCTTGATGATCTCAGAATAGAACGAAGCCGCTCACCCCATTATCAAAGAAATTGTAAAAACATTTGGCGAACGTGACTTTTATTTTAGTTCTAAACCATATATTTCTCTGAATTTCCAGCAGGAAACTATGTTTTCCAAACATTATCATTAAGGCATAGGTTACATTGGCATCGTCCACTTCTCCGCAAATCTTTGACTAATTGTGCAGATAAATGCAATAGTGTAATCATATAGTATTTTCGGACGACTCCAGGTTCTGTTTGCTTGCAAATCATGGCCGCAATATTCTTCACTGCAGACAGGAGGAGCGGCTCCACTGCATCAACATTCGCACCAGACATACAGTGCCAACTCAGTGCCTTATGGTATGGAACTGGGCGAAACTGAAAATCACAGTTGGTGCGTGTTCAGGGCACGATGACTAGGTTGACTTACGCGAATGAAATCTTGCGAACCACAAATGCACCCTACCTGTACGACACCGCAAACTCCATTTTTCTATAAGACAATGCAAGAACACGTGTTGATACACGAGGAGGTGATTCTTGGTGCATAGAAAGTCAGACTTGTGCTTTGGCTCGACAGATATCCGGAATGTATGGTGAAACGCCAGATGCAGTACAGTGATCCAGTGTCAACCAGCAGAGATGAACTTTGAAACCAGGTGAATGTAACAAGAATGCCCATACCGTTGGAGGCCATTCGCGCCTTACACCTGTCGATGGCATGACGTGTGGAACAAGTTGTCAGGGCCATGGTGGACGCGGTGTCTACTAGGCATTACGTAACACACAGAACCCAGGTGACTTAAATGCCAATGCAAATGTTAATGAATCAACAGAGACAGATAAGAGGAGGCCAGGAATAAAAAAGAGGAAGGAGGAGAACTGCAGACATAACGATGCATTAACTCCACCACCTCACTATCTCCTCCTTCCTCTGTTTTATTGTTCTTACAACGGATCCCTGCTAGGAAACGGGAGTCGCATAAATTGAATGGACAAATTGTTATGGACCATTGATACATGCAGTAGATCTCTAGACGCTCTAGTAGGTCTTTGGAAATATCTCAAATGAAATTCGGGATACCAAACGACCCCGAAATAACTAAAAACAGAGAATACTGATATGGGAAACTTCAATTAACCTATATTATATTTCAAATAAACTCGGGATACCAAACGACCCCCGAGACAATGACAAAACCTAGTAAACTGGTATCGTACACATTAAGTGACTTATATTACCTCAAATGAATCTCAGGTTACCAAACGATCCCCCAAAACAACGAAAAAACAGTGAAAACTGGTATGGGAAAGTTCAGTTAACTTACATTACACCTCAGATGAAAATCGGGATATCAAACAACCCCCCCCCCCCTCAAAAAAAAGGTAAAACCCCGAACCATCCCACAAAGTGGTATCGTACACTTCAGTTGACCTACATTACATCTATATTATATGGCAGTGTTTTGCACAGATTTACTATGCAAACTGGTCACATTAAATCCATCAGTACAACTTGCGTTCTTTTCTAATAAAACAGACTGAAACGTGGCAAACAAAACACCACATAGTTATTTACATAATTTACGTAAAATTAAATAAAATGAAAAAAAAAAATATATGGGAGATGCGGTTTGTTTGTTTATATTGTCTGAGATTCTATTTAAGGCTTAGTGCGGTAAAGAAGAGGAATTGGAAAATTTTTACAGTGCATTATTTCATTATCTTCCTTACAGTCGGTTTGGCAGAATACCTGCATATTATTGTTTAGAAAATTATGTTTCCAATTTTAGTGTTACTGCTTCTTAGAGTACTGTGTAAAAAAATTTCAAGTAAATCACTCACCCAAATGTTCAAATGTTTGTTAAGCTTATGGGACTTAACTATGGGGTCATCAGTCCCTAAACTTACAAATTACTTATGAACTACTTACGAACTAGGACGGCACAAATATCCATGCCCGAGGGGGGGATTCGAAGCCCCGACCGTAGTGGCCGTGCAGACCGTGACTGGAGCGCCTCAGTCCCCTCGGCCAACGCAGCCGGCAATCACTCACCCCTTTCACTTTTTGTAACGTCGTCAAAAATAAAATAAAAAATAATTAACTTAAAAAAATTAAAAATAAAGTAAAATAAATAAATATTTATTCATTTTCCACTCGGAGGAGTGGAGCGGACTGTATAAAATCTGGCCCATAAACAGTGCGGTTCTATTCAAGCAAACTATCCGACAAGCTGATAGTGGGTATCCCAACTGGGAATAAGTGAGAGGGGCATACCAGTTCCGACAAACGTCTTACATTCATAGAAAACCTCCCGGAACCGGGGGATTGGGACCAATTTAACTTATATGCGGGACATTGTCCCAGACTAAATAGATTATCAGGAGAGCACGTGTGCAATCCCGAAAACAAAAACTTGGACGCCCGATTTACTCGCAGAGATCAGGTCGACCAAATTACATACATCTTCCCTAAAGGGACCGCACCCGGAAGCGCTGTATCCTCTGCGTTGTAACGACGTCAAAGAAACAACTCGTTTTTATATAGCAGTTGCAGATTACTGCAACAGTGAGAAATGAAAGTGGATAAAATGTGTAGCAACAGGTAGGTTATAAATACTCTGTGAATCAGGAATGTGGACGACTTAAACGAGTCCGGTACCAGAACACACAGTCATAAAATCGCCGAAAAAGGGTAAGAGAACATTGTTGGATCTCGACAAACGATGTATGGGAAAACTATCCTCGTAATCCCGGTAGCGTAATTGAGAAGCCATCTAAGAAGCACACTCAGTATAACAAAGTTATCAAAGAAATTTAATTACAGCGTGCGACACGCATTCCTCGTTCTCAGTAGATATAGGCCTTTATGGTATACCTATTACAAACCCAATAGAATAATGAAGATTAAAATATACAATTTTGTGTTTGTTCTACGGTTTTGTTTATTTTGTTAATCGATTTGCGGCTTATTAGGCCATCATCAGACATTTACTGAAGTTCATTCAAAGAACTTGGTTGTCAGAAAACAGAAGACATGTTACACACAGAAAAGTAAATTAACTTCTTTGATGGAGCAGTTACAGAGTAAATAAATATTTGAATGAAATCTTTAATTTAATAGTACTGAAAAAAGGCAACATAACTACCGTACATAGGGCAACGGGGCAAACATAAATTCTAACAACATGACTACAGTGAAAAATAATAAAATTAAACAAGAATATGAATGTTTTAAGGGTTGTTCGAAACACAAAGTGATGCAAATATTAGAAATATTAGAAAACTGACACACTATTATAACTAAATAAACAGACAAAAGATAGAGGGGTTGGATATGAGGGTATAGGTGAGGTGCAGTGGAGAATTGAGAAGCTTAACAAAATAGAGGTACGCACATTTTCACAATTAAATAAAGAATTACTGTAAGGACAGAGTACAGAATAATATGGAGTATTAGTACTAACAAAGAAAAATACAAAGCTGGTGTGATACTATCGAGGTTAGACTGGTATGAACACAGAAAGTACATGAACAGTGGTTGTACAAAATTTAAATTAGATATACAACTTCATATCAGTAAAGTAAATGTTAGGCAAAAGTACTGGTAACTATTACAAACATATGTTCAAATGTTTGTTAAGCTTATGGGACTTAACTATGGCGTCATCAGTCCCTAAACTTACAAACTACTTATGAACTAGCTAACACTAAGGACGGCACAAATATCCATGCCCGAGGGGGGATTCGAACCCCCGACCGTAGTGGCCGTGCAGACCGTAACTGGAGCGCCTCAGTCCCCTCAGCCACCGCGGCCGGCTACAAACATATGCTGACTCCAAAATAGAGTAAGGTAAAATATGAAGATACAAGAAGTAGAGGAATAAAATGGAACAGGCCTGCATATTCTGTGGATTAGGGTGGGTTCAGAAGTGGTGATGTATTGACAATAGAATAAAATAAAATTGTGTGTCTGTGTGTGTGTGTGTGTGTGTGTGTGTGTGTGCACGCGCTCGAGCGTCCTCTTCTCTTATCGTATCGACTGCACACCGACCAAGCGCAGCAACGCCAGAATGAGAGTTTAGAAGACGCAGCAACAAGCGCCAATTACAAGAAGACGCGCGGCCACGCCCACAGCCACCACAGAGAGTAGCTACCTTTCTGATATGGACTTAGTCCAAAGACCTTGTAAAAATAACTAGACTCCCTGACGGAGGCGCTGTCGCGGGATAGTTTGAACCTTCGTCCGGCCGCCATAGTAGTGGCAAGTGTCAGATAAATACGAGTGTTATTAGCAGGTAAGTCGTGTATTAAATAGGTACTGCTGGATATATACGCAATTGATAGTCACGTCTGTATTGTTTGACTATCGAAGTGTACATAAAGCACGATGGTGAAGAGCTTCTCAGCGTTTAAATACATAACTCAATTGAAAGGAATAAAAAAGATCGAATACTGTATTCCCATTTATATTTCTCAGGAATACAAGTAGCCCTACTACTTGTGTTCAGAGATAGTTACTCTTGCTTAACCGACTGTTATTCAATACAATATAGTATTGAATGAAATAAATAACAGGCTTTTATAATACTGGTAGCTCTTAAAAATGAGCTACTTTAGGCAGTACTGGTGGACAGGAAGTTCAAAAAGTTTCATTTTATGATTGTATAAAATAACTATTGGGGTCACGAAATTTGTTGCCTCACTGCAGTTCGAATTTTTTTTATGAAATTAATATTAGCACCTTGTAACGCAGAACTGAAAAGTAATCTGCTTTACATATAGGTATAACAACTGAAAGGGGTTTGCAGACCTATGTGTAGTTCCATATATGAACGGCCCATAGCCACAGTGACTGCTCATTGTGAAGTTCAACCCTGTGACGATAGTTGCTGACTTTTGAGCAGTTCACTCTGCTATAAGGTATTTGGCTTACATCATTAAAAATGCTAATTTTCTTGCTAGATACCCTATTGCTATTGTTAGATGCCTTAGTTAAGAAAAAAGTATGGCATACTTCGTGTTCCTAAAAGAATTTGGTAGTGGCTGATTGCTGTATTCACAACGTAAGAAGTTACTTTTCAGTTATGTATTTGATGGCATATTTCACTTTCACAATCGATATTTAACATTAGCTGTTTCAGTCTGCCCTGTTTGATTCTTTGGTGATTTGAAAACTCTAAATCTTGGAGAATAAAGCATTAAAGCAGAGAAGTAAAGTGTGAAACTCTTCCGAAATTAATGTTTGTACAAAAGTTTCACAATCGTAGAATATACTGAGATAGTGCCAAAAAATCCTGTCTGCCGATAAATTCCGTTCAAATGCTGCTCTTAGAACGCAAATAAAATACGTGTTATAGTTCGGTTTCATTAGGAAGAGGAAACGCTGTTGGCCAATTTCTACACCGTATGTGTAATTAATTTACACTCGACCGATAGTTGCTGTATATTCAAGGAGTCTGAAGCTGTTTTATAGTTATATATTTCAATTAGACATAGTTTTCGTGACTTAACTCAAATGAATACTCCCTCTAATCAAAAGAATCTTACGCACATTTAAAATTCGCGCGGAAGTTTGCCACTACAATGGCGCCGAGGCGCTCTTCAATTTGTCCGCTGTTCGCAGTCGCCTGCTTACGCGAGTGTGGGGGCTTGACTTAACCGGCACCAATTGCTGGTTATAGTCGAGCCGCCGAAAGAACAGCTGACAGCTAGCGGCTATGTTGCCAATGTTGCTACGCGGCTGTTTGTTGTTACGCCGTGTCGGTCGCCGTCATACGAATATCACGTCAGAACACTGTCTTCATCAGCACTGCTGCTACTGCTGCTACTATCGTCACCTAATCTTATTATTAATTCTTCTACCCATTCTTCTAGTGCACCTTCTCGCTCCCATGCCTCTTCTAAGATTTGCCGCGTATGTGTGACAACATTGTTCCATTTTGTGGGAGTAATACTGCCCAGTGCTTCACGAACTAAGAATTCTACTTCTTTTAATGAAAAAACTTTTATTTCTTTCTGCAACGTACGATTTCACCTGAGCCCACACGAATTCTATTGCATTAAAATGGCAATGATATGGTGGAAGGCGCTACACTATGACCATTTTCTTCAGAAAATGTGTCAAATTTATAAATGATTTATCGGCTTTTGTTTTCTTTCACAATTTTCAGAAGTTCAGCCTTTTTCATCTCTCTGTGAAATGAATTTATGCTTTTCTTTTCAAGCCAGTCTATTGTGTCACTCTTCCTGCTGCTGGATGTAGGGGCTTTGTTCGGCTGAACAGAGTGATATGGTGCACTGTCCATTATAATAGTTGAGTTCTTTTCGATGTTAGGAAACAGAGAGTGTATGAACCACTCTTTAAATTTCATAGGCGTCATTTCTTCGTGGTAATCGCCAGTTTTCTTAGATGAAAACAGCAACAAGGCATTTGGCACAAACCCATCGATTGTTCCAGCATGCAAAAGAATAAGATGACTGCCTTTTCCAATAGGTGCTTCTACTGTTCCACGTGCCGTGTCATCAGTGAATGCAATCGTTCTGGAGTGACGAGTATTCACCCAAGATTCGTCCAGCCACACGATTTGGTTAGGCATACACTTCGATATTTCCCTCAAAAACCGGCATCTCCAGGCAACGACCTCTTCCCGTTGGAGCAGAACTCTTCTACCAGAAAAGGTTTTCCACTGGAACCCTATTTTACTTAAAATACCCGAGAGACTGGTTTTGGCTCCGAAAAACAACTATCTCGTAGGGAGAGAAGGAGTTTCTTTCGGGTAGGATATTCCTTCCGCGTGTAGTAGTCATATATGTCGTCGAATTGCGTCCTCTTGAAAATTGTCCAGTTCTGTCGTTTTGCCAGCACGCAGTCTGATTTTTCAAAAAAATGTTCAAATGTTTGTAAATCTTATGGGACTTAACTATGGGGTAATCAGTCCCTAAAATTACAAATATCCATGCCCGAGGGGGGATTCGAACCCCCGACCGTAGTGGCTGTGCAGACCGTGACTGAAGCGCCTCAGTCCCCTCGGCCACCGCGGCCGGCTCTAGTTTTTCCTGGAGTCGACAGAGAAGCAGGTGGCTCCTGTGGATCAGCAGCAAAATTCTCCTTTGATACTTTCTTCACAGTGGTTGCTCCAATTTGCAGGGCGGTGGCTACTCGCTCAACGACTTTAGACAACGCCAAAAGAGGCCCACCATTGTCTCTTTCCTCCTCAAAATAGCACCGTAGATTATACACCAGCTGCCGGCCGCGGTGGCCGAGGGGACTAAGGCGCTCCAGTCACGGTCTGCACGGCCACTACGGTCGGGGGTTCGAATCCCCCCTCAGTCATGGATATTTGTGCCGTCCTAGTTCGTAGGTAGTTCATAAGTAGTTTGTAAGTTTAGGGACTGATGACCCCGTAGTTAAGTCCCATAGACTATACAAATATTTGAACATTTTATACACCAGCTCACGGGACTGGCTCTTTTAAGTAGTGCCCCTGACGATTTTCCTACGGTTAGAGGAAGAAGCCATCTCACATACGTCTGAAATTAACGACACGTAACACGACACGAACGAAACCGATAACACAACGAGACAAACGATAAACACGTGACAGATGCTTTGCAGCGACTGAAACATGCCACCACGCGCGACCTTGAGTGGCAGGGTGGTAACGCGGCAGCGTTACCCCGGCAACGTTTACGAATTCCAGAGCTCAGGTTGGTGCTTGAGTGTCCCCCTCACTCTCTGCGGCCCACGTCACAGAGTAACATATACAGAGGAGCAGTCCCCTGTAAACCACTGTCCTACGCTCCCCTCATAGTTCCGTAAGATGCTAGCAGGTGTCAGGCGGATCGCTGGCTTAGGGTACCTCTCGCACGTCAGAGGGTAGCGTGGAGGGGAGGCTGAGGGGAGAGTTTGTGCCACCTGCCACGAGGCCATGGCTGTGTCCAGGTTGCTCACGTTTGAGGGGAGGTGGTGGTGGGGAGAGCTGCTACCTGCCGCCTGCTCTGGCCAGTTTAAAGGGCTGCTTCTGGCCGCAGCGCCATCATGGGACATCTTACGGAACTGCTGGAAACCCTCCCTCCCCGCACCCCTGAGCGTAGGACCGGGCCCTTACGGAGGTTTCCCGTCTGTATATATTTGTCTTTGCCCACGTGCGCGAACTGTTAGGGTCGTTCTTTCGGCGGTCCGACTTATAGGCCACACAGTCGGCCACAGTACTAATGAGCAGCGGCTAAGAAAATTAGCCAGAAGAAGTCATCCTCGGGGTAAAGTAACGGACATCTGTAGGATTTTTGCCAAGTGTTCCAGTGCTCCAGTGGTTCCGAGATCAATTCATCAATCCGGCGAGGAGTTCTCGAGGTGTGTTCAGGTGCTCCTGCCGTAACAAGCGGCATTTTTTAAGACGGCCCCGGGGCACAAAAGCCGGCGCGAGATATAGGAGCGGGGCGGCGGGCGCCTGGGCGGCGATATTGGCCGCTGAAGAATGGGCGGCGCGGGCGGTGCCGCCCACAATGGCGGCGCGGCCCACAAAGCAGATATATCGAGCCGGCGGCGCCGGCCCCTCCTGCCGGAAACTTTGCGCGCCTCGCGCGGGCCGCCAGATTGCATTCAGCGCCGGGCCAGAAGAGCGCCCAAAAACGGCGCCATAATGCATAATCTGATTAGGGCCACTTCCCCTGGCCGCGGCCGGCCGGCAGATAATCTGCTGGGGGCCGCAGACGCGCGCCCGAAGACTCCGCCAGCCGCCTGCCTGCGGGCGCGCCTCAGCTGCTGGCGCTCCACTCAGGGGCGGCCGCAACAAAACAGAAACGTGGGCCAGCTGTGAATGAAAGCAGAGAGTTGCGGAAGGAAGTAAACTTCGTGGCGAAGACATACAATGTTTGCTATTTGCCTGTAACATTGTAATTCAGAGTTATACGAGGCGCGTCCAGAAAGTAAGTTCCGTTTGATAATAAAATGAAATTGTACACAGGTACAAAAGAAATTTTTATTGCATAAAATTCTACAACTCTTAAACTACTTTTCCAAATAACTGCCGAAAATTTTTAGGCACTTGTCATAGCGTGCCACAAGTTTTTGCATGCATCCTTCACAGAAGGTTGCCGCCTGTGTATTCAACCATGTCGTAACAGCTCTTTGTCATCGTTGAAGTGTTGACTACCAAGCACATATTTTAGGTATAAGAAGAGATGAAAGTCGCTAGGAGAGAGGTCCGAGCTGTATGGAGGATGATCAAACAGGTCCCATTGAAATTTCCGTAAGAATTGTTTGGTCACATTCGGTGTGTGAGGTCAGGCATTATCGTGAAAAAAAAAAAAAAAAAAAAAAAAAAAAAAAAGTCTTTTGACAGTAATCCTCTTCTTACACCTAAAAATCTGTCCTTGGTGGACAACACTTCAACGATGATGACGAGCTGAAAGAACATGTTACCACATGGTTGCATACACAGGCGGCAACATTATATGAAAAAGGCACACAAAATCTTGTGCCATGCTATAACAATTGCCTACAAAATTTCGAAAGCTATGTAGAAAAGTGGCTTAACAGTTGTAGATTTTTGTACAATCAATATTTTTTCTGTATCTGTACTCGTTCGTTTTATATAACAAAACGGAACTTACTTTCTGGACGCGCCTCGTATTAATATACCGGTGATCAAAAACTAAGTATAAATATGAAAACTTAATAAATCACGTAATAATATCGATAGAGAGGTAAAAGAGAGGTAAAATAGAGACACATGCTTGCAATGACATGAGGTTTTATTAGAACTAAAAAAAGGCTAAAAAATTACGGATTAAAAACTTTAAATGAGAGTCGTAGCAGATGACAACCTCTCACTACTAAAATCCTTCTAGGGCATAGGTTTTACCCTCGATTAATCTGGTGTTGAATGTTTCGGTAACAGTGTCTGCACCGGTGCTGTAATACAGTTGTGTAAATAAGACTGGCATTCAAGTGAATCTTCCGATCGGAACTGATAGTGCCTCACCATAACTCCGAACATGCTTTACAGTGCTATTCACAACATTATTCCTCGACTACAGTTATCGTTGAGGAATCATGGTGAACATATTGAGCATTTCCTGTAAAGAACATCATCTTTGCTTTGTCTTATTTTGTTATGCTAATTATAGCGTTTCTGATCAGATGAAGCGCCATGTGTCTGATATTTTCTGAACTTTTTTTTTTGGTTCTAGTAAAGCCCCGTGTCATTCCAAGCATGTGTGTCAATTTTTACCTCTCTATCTACATTATTCCGTGATTTATTAAGTTTTCAAATTTATACTGACTTTTTGATCACCCGGTATATTAACGACTTGCCATTCTATATTCACGACAATGCTAAGCAAGTCATTTTTGCTGACGACACTAGTATAGCTCTCACGCCTGACAAACAGGAATTAGCTGATGAAATTGCAAATGATGTCTTTCAGAAAATTATTCAGTGGTCCTCTACAAATGGACTCTCATTAATCTTTGATATAACGCAGTATATACAGTTACATACAGTAAATGGTATGACACCATTAATAAATTTAGACTTTGAACATAAATCTGTAGCTAAGGTAGAATATTCAAAATTTTTTGGTGTTTGCATTGACGTGGGATTGAATTGGAAGAAACACATTGAAGATCTGCTGTAACGTTTGAGTTCAGCTACTTATGCTCTCAGGGTCATTGTAAAATTAGGTGATATATATACTCCTGAAATTTGTTATTAACAATCAGACCTAGTTCAAAAGTAATAGCAGTGACCACTACAATGCTAGGAGAAAGTATGATTTTCAATATTCAGGGTTAAATCTAACTCTGGCACAGAAATGAACGTATTATGCTTTCACTAAAATCTTCGGTCAATTACCAAGTAGCATCAAAAGTCTGTCAGATATCCAACTGGTATTTAAAAAGAAATTTCTGGATGGCAACTCCTTCCACACTTTGGATCAATATTTAGTTAAAATTAAAAAAAAATTAAAAATTTAAAAATACCTTACATTATTGTCATGTTTAGACACCATTTATTAAACTGGCAAGTTCCATATCATTGCGAAATGTCGTATATATGATCTATGGGACAAATATGAGGGTCATTCCAAAAGAAATGCACACTATTTTTAAAAAATACAGTTTACATTCTACATGTTTGAAAGTTTTACAAAGTGTAGATACATCCTTCCCGCTTGTTTTCAAACTGAGTTCCAACTGTTCCCATGAGAGGCGCCATCACAGCATGTCCTCAAGATGGCTACTATACTTGACGTTCGTCAGAAGCAACGTGATACGTGCTGTAAGATGAACATTAACAACAGAGAAAGGAGGATAATAGAATATAAGAAAATTAGGCGATGCTGAAGTAGTTAGATTACTCTATGCCAGTGATTTTCAACCTTTTCAAATATGCGACCCCGTTCTAAGTAATAATATTCAGGCGACCAACCTCCTCATGAACTGTAACAACACTATTTTATCTTGAAAAGAAATAAAGTTAATCTTCTCCCGTTTGCTTCACCTTTCTTTTAAATTATTGGACGAATACATCATTTCCGACAGAAAAATATATTTTGCTTACCGAGTGTTTCGCATTTCAGCCAAGACTCAGAAGCGAATTATGCTCATTAAGAAAGGACCCACTATCTAGAAAATTTGTAAAGAAGTAGATGTTTTTTTCGAATTTTTCAGAATTACTTATTATATCTAGGGAACCTCTCGATTGGTTCTTGGAGACAGTTCATAACTAAATTTTTCGGAATTACTTATTATATCTAGGGAACCTCTCGATTAGTTCTTGGAGACAGTTCATAACTAAAACTCTGCGCTACAAAACAGTCTTTGATCTATATTATTCATAGTGAATTTTACACAAGGAACTTCGTAGTTATGACTTTAAGTAAATACCTCTTAAGCATACTGGAAAAAAGCGCACATGTTAGAAGTAACTCAATGCAGCTGTCAAATAATTTCTGGATGAGCTACTTGCATGTGTAACACTACGTATAAAAGCAGCTGCAAGTGAATTTGTGGTAAAATGTTGAGCAGTTTGAGAGATAATTAAAAAAAAGTATGTAGCTGATCAGTTACACTATACATTGAAAGGTTAGTAAATAGGAAGAAGGAAGGTTGATCAAGGTTTAACGTCCCATTAATGTCGTGACCATTAGAGACTGTACACACGCTTGGACATTTTTTTCTGGGGGGGGGGGGGGGAGGGGAGCGGAGGAGAATCGGCCGTCCCTTTCGAAGAGTGAAATGACTGTCTGTGTTAATGAAGTATGACGTCAATAGACTTTCAGTTGCGTCCTTCAGCAATGAACTCTGAAGTTACAAGTTTCCTGTGATTTGGCGTTTCTTACAGCGGACAAAATACTAGTACTGCCCATGAAAAGTGTACGGAACACCGGAGGTATACATGGCAGTTACAACTCAACAAGTGGCCATGCTATGTTGCACGACAATTTTGGGAACTACATCATCCTTTTAGAGTCAGTGGCGAAAGGGGGCAACTAAATTATTTAGACGTCGTACTTAATTAACAGACATAGTGGTTTCTACTTAGGTAATACGTAGAATACGACCCTTTCTGTAATTAACTTGATGTACGAAGACATCGTCACAGTGCAGCTAACAATGATATACTGACGTTCCAACATAGATCGCCTTGCAGCCATACGCGTCTTTGCCAGCGATCAACGTCTTGGCGCATATGTATTTATGGCCGCATACGTAATTCGCCGTCCGGGAGTTTAAAAGGACGAAACGAACGCTGGGGCGTCGAGTTGGCAGAACGTTATACAGTGGAATTATTGGAAGATGACGGAGAATTCTTGCGCTGCCTACCCAAAATTTAATGGTGCAATTTACAAATAATTTTTATGAATCTTAGTGTTTGTCCATCTATGCAACTACAAATAAAAATGCGATTTGTCTCACCAGATGCGTTTCGTTTTAATGACAATGTAATAATACAACTCTAGAGTTTGTTTTGATTTTGGATCAAAAACAGTTCGTTAGCGAAACATGTAAATTGGGCGTAATGTTTTGTTACTTACAGAAATTTGAGGCCGTGAGGGAGTAGCCGTGTGGTATGGAGCGCCACGTTACGGATCGCGCGGCCTCCCGCGTCGGAGGTTCGAATCCTCCCTCGGCCATGGGTGTGTGTGATTTGTCCTGAGATTCTTTTTTATTTTTTTTATTCATTACTTGACATGCCCATTACATAGTAATATTACATGGTTGATGGTTAAATTCAGGCGGTTACATCAGATATTTTAGCAAACAGAAATACAGTACATAAGTTGACAGGATTTGTAAAAGAAATCGTTTCGGCTACACATTATTTGTCGATTCACATAAAGAAACCAAACGATTTTATACATCAGGACTTCTTATTGAATTACAGAAATTGTAAAAGTGAATTTATGCACCAAATTAACTAGTGTAAGTAGTTTCTAAGCCTAGGGGACAGATGAGCCAGTAGTTTGGTCCCATAGAATTACAAACATTTGTACATTTGGAGATTTTAGTCTTTTTTTCGCCTCACGTCATGGAATACCGGTCTGTTTGAGGCAGTAACGCCGATTCTTCTTGCTGCCTAGTTGTTTTTCCACTAATTTCACTTTAAATATTGTATTGTTTGCGATTGTAGACTTTCTCGGCGTATTCCATTAATGAAGTCTTCTCGGGTAATGAACTTCGTGCTCATCGAAACGTTGCGACGCAACGGCGCCATCACTCGCCTGATTACCCGAGAAGACTTCATTATTGTATTGTTCATAATTGTTTTCACAGATCAGACATGTTTGTTTTAATTATGACTGAGTCTGCACATTGTGTTATTGTAGTGCTGCCAGCATAACAGTTGTAATTTTTTAAAAGTTTTATAATAACTTGCGTTATAGTATATTTAATTTTAAAGTAAATGGAATGGAATAGTGACAAAAATTATAATTCTGTGACATGTGAATGGGAACTACTTTTTTAATATTACTGTTATTGGAGGGGGCGTAGATTTCAATTATCACAGATCAATGAAGATGTTTTATTGTCATTAAAACGAAACGCCCCTGGTGAGAAAAAACGCTTTTTATTTGTAGTTGCATAGACGGACATACACTACCATTATAAAAGCAACTATGGACATTATGGCCACACAAACGAAAAATAATTGTTATTTCACACTAAAGGAAGCTTAGGGTATAACGACTTGTCGACATAGTTGTCATTAGATACGGAGCTCACTCTCTGATTTTTGACTACGAATGGGGAAGGAAATCGGCCGCCTCATTCAAACGAGCCATCCCGGCATTTGTCTGGACTGATTTAGGTTAACCACGCAGAACCCAATTCAGGATGGCCGGAAGCCGGTTTTAAAAATTTAAAAATTCACGGACATCCTGCGAAGCCTCTTCAAAGGACTGCCCCTCAGTATATTTATACCTTAATGAAATTTGTCATGTTTTTCCCAACAAACAGCTCAGTTAATATCTACAATACTAGGAACAAAAATGATCTACACAAGGAGTTAAAAGCACTTACTTTACTTAAAAAAGGGGTCCAATACTCAGGAACACATATTTTCAATAACTTACCAACAACCGTAAAAAAAAATTTGCTACAAATAAAGATCAGTTTAAGAAGATCCTAAAACAGTTTCCAGTGGCCAACTCCTTCTACTCCACTGACGAATTATACTATTAGTATTATTATATTATCAGCTTGTAAAAATGTATGTACCTGTATTAGTGTTGTTATATTATAAATTTGTAAAAAAAAGTGCTATATGCCAGTGAGACACTGATGTTACACACAAAGACCGATTTTGAGAACATCCTCACACGGGGAAAAAAAAACCTTAGGAAAATTATTGGACCAAAAATTACAGGACGAAGGCTATAGACTTCAATCCAGGGATACGACAGAAAAGTTCTCTAACGCCGCAGCGGACAATAGAAAGAGGCGACTACAATTTTATGGACACATCAGCAGACTGCCAAAGACCCGACTCACCAATCGAATCCTCAGGTACATCCAGAGTCTCAAGACCACTACACCCTGGATGATATATACGCGTCAAAATTGACCTGGAAAGGGCACATATCGATTCAGAAGACATTATAGACAAAGTCGTCTGTAGACACAAGGTGTACAAGTGGGAAGTGATGTCAGAGGAAACAGCAGCTAAAGCCTAACGACCAAAGTGGTCTGAAGATAGGAAGAGAGCCTTTAGTGAAAGAATGAAGGAATACTGGAAGAACAGGAAGAACAAGTAGTGATGAATATTGCTCGTGGTCCGATAAAAGGCCTGTAACGTATGTAATAATAATAATAATAATAATAATAATAAAGACATGTTCCACATCCACGAGGATCTCCTCAATACGGACCTATGGAACGAACCAACTAATCTAAACTAATCTGCCCGAGCATCCTCCAGAACGCGAGTCTAGTGTGTTACAAGTGCACCACCTCGCTCGCTTTTAGGCGTTATATTCAGCCTGCAGACAGTGGTGCCGCGACGTTTCAGCTGGCCTTAAACGTCACATATTGGGACACAGACGTCACGTGAGGGGGAAGCGCAGGCGACGTGTATAGCGGGTGTGAGCGGCTGGGTCTGGGGCTCGGCCACTTTGCGCGGTGTCGCGTGTCGCGTGTCGCGCCCCCACTTGCCACCACACTGGAGCAGCGCGGCCGTTCCCACAGCCTCACCCGCCACGCGCCGCGCCGCTCCCCTGGCCGCAGCAGCCGGCGCCGGATGCAATTACGGCTGTCTGCGCTCCGGAGGGCCGGTCGTAATCATCTGCGCGGCCACCCGCCGTGCTTCACACTGCTCACGCGACCAGCGGCGGAAGTCTAGAGCGACGTTCACACTCCGGGATTTGTCGCGGATATTTGTTCCCGGCACAAGTCGCGGTGATAAATATCTAGGCGACTTTAAGCCGTGTGGTTTAACGCACTGCTTTCCGAGACGGGGAGGCGTATCTGCCCCGGTTCGAATCCGTCCGGCAGATTAACAAAAGGGGTCGGAGTGCCGGCCAGCCTGGATGTGGTTTTTAGGCGGTTTTCCACGTCCCCCGTAGGTGAATACCGGGCTGGTCCCCAAGTCCCGCCTCAGTTACACGATTCGCAAACATTTCGTAACACTACACTTTCATACACACACTAGATGAAAACCCGGCGTTGCCCGGGTATTTATTTATTCCTGCCATTTTCAGGTATACATTCATTTGTATAAGGTCAGTATGTCTGTAAAATTTCTTGGTAATACAATTAGTAGTAACGAAGTAATAGATTATAACTTGATGCGTGATGGGGCGGTTTTCCATGAACGTTACTGTTTATGCGCTCATACCTCATGAACTATGTGTCTCGCCGGCCGCGGTGGCCGAGGGGACTGAGGCGCTCCAGTCACGGTCTACACGGCCACTACGGTCGGGGGTTCGAATTCCCCCTCGGGCATGGATATTTGTGCCGTCCTAGTTCGTAAGTAGTTCATAAGTAGTTTGTAAGTTTAGGGACTGATGACCCCGTAGTTAAGTCCCATAGACTATACAAACATTTGATTTGAACTATGTATCGTACTGTGATACAATTTAGAAGGTACACTCAACTATATGCGTGTAAACTGTCTGTAAAAGTTACCAGCGAGAAAAAGTCCAATAAAGGTTTGAAATTATGTTTAAAGTTTGTTGCAAGTCGCTAAGTACTGTCATTCTCAAACAGTGTATTTCGAAAGTCTCGGAGCACTATATGGCATTTTTTGCGATATCTATTGTTTATGACGTAATATTTTTGAACCATGTGCCGTATGTGATTCTTAACCATGCAGCAATTGTTACCTCACGGTAACGAATGTGTGTACCAAATTTGATTGAAATCGGTCCAATGGTTTAGGAGAAAATAAGCAGCATTGTCTCTAAACGCAGCAGTTTTTCGCGCATCTCATTGTTTATAACGTCATATCTCGCGAACTCTTTGTTGTATGTGATTCTTACACTTACGGCGACCGTCCTTATGGTTTGAAGCTTACGTGTACAAAATTTCATAAAGATTGGAAGAAACTGTAGATTTGTATGCAATACGTACAAATATATGGACACTCTGCTTTCTATATTGGATAACATTGTACAGTCATTTGGGGTACACATTTCCTCCTGGGGGGCATGGGGTAGCGGCAGGAAGGGCATCCGGACACCCTGTAAATACTAACAAATGCCGAATCCGCGTTTAACACAGTGTCGACCCTGCATGTGCGGGAAAGGGTCAAAGAGACACAGACATGTGTATCACGACTTTGTTCAGAGACATGTGCCCGGAACGAACAGTGTTCTCACTGGCGACATGTAACCAGTCACAGAACATGGCGACCGATGCAGAACTTCTATTTCTATGCGTTAGTGCTGACAATGGGAGAAAGCAATGCAGCTGGTGGGTGCGCAACTTTCTCAGTAAACGGAGAGGTCATGGAACTTACAGTTCAGTGATTGACCTGACAATTCAAGATAGCCTACACAGGGTTTCAAAAATTTTATTCGTATGTCGACGACGGGCTGAAACATTACTGAATAGGACTCTCTTACTACACAAAGGATACATATTTTAGAGATACTGTATCTCCTGCTGAACAACATGCCGTTAGATTGCGATTTTTTGCTATTGGAGATTAGTACAGCTCCTTAAAGTACATGCTCAGGATTCGGATATCGAAAATCAGTGAAATAATACCAAAAGTGGCCGAGGCCATAATAAAGGCGCTTTAAAAAAATTGAGGGAAGAACTTGTTATGTATCAATGTAAATAGAAATTCACAAACCCTGAGATGATTTTTCGTCTCGAGCATGTCGAAGACATAAAAGATAAAGGTGAAGCAATGAATTAAAATGTGTGATGCGGCCGGGAATCGAACCCTGACCTCCATGCTTGCTAGGCGGACGTCGTACTACTGGACCACAGCACCACTAGGTGCCTCGAAATATTTTAAGTACGACTTTCCGTCACGTCACGAACTTTAATTTAGCTTCTGTGTTCCATAGAATACTGCCACTACTGCCAAAGTTCGCCATTCAGTGGAATAGCACCTTGACAATGAACATATTGGAACATTCCTGATATTTATATCACCTTAACCTAGGGTTAAAGGCAGAAATGTTCCAATATGTCTATTGCCGAGGTGCTATTCCGCTGCTTGGAGAGCCTTGGCAGTAGTGGCAGTATTCTATGGAACGCAGAAGCTGAATTAAAGTTTGTGACGTGGAGGGAAGTCGTACTTAGACTATTCCGAGGCGCCTTAACTGCTAGTGGTGCGGTGGTCTAGTGGCGCCAGGCGCCGTGGCTCATCGCGCCAAGTACTAAATGAAAACTAAGAACGAACATGAACCAACGCCCGCGAACCATCGATCTACCTGAAAAAAAAAAAAATAGTGGTAAGACGTCTGCCTAGTAAGCATGGACGTCCGGGTTCGATTACCGGCCGCCTCACAAATTTGAATTCATTGCTTACCTTTATCTTTAACTTGTTATGACTTATTATTAATTTCTAACTAAGTACTATTAACAGCAATTAAAACCACGTTGATTTATAACAAAACATTTACTCAGGTAAAATTTACACATTCTCCCTCTGCCCCTCATTTCCGTCGATGTCAATTTCTGCAATAACATTCCATTCGTCCATTATTATGTTCGCGAAAGAATTGTGACCACAGGTCATGCAATTTGCTGTTTATTTCTTCATCGGAAGTGTTAAACAGCAATGCAAAATATTCAAATGTTTGTTAAGCCTAAGAGACTTAACTGCGGGGTCATCAGTCCATAAACTGACAAACTACTTATGAACTATCTTATAACAAATACTGCCCGAGGGGGGATTCGACCCCTCAATACGCTCGGGCCGCTCCGACGTGGCATATCAAATGCAGTTTCGTGAATTACAATCGCGTTTGGCGTTTCGATTTTTATAATATGCGCATGTGGGATCCCATAACATACGCCTGTCACCGAATACACCGATTAGTTTCATTGTATTATACTTCGTCTCCACTATATTTCGCCTGACGAATACAGAACAAGCTTACGATTTCACAGAATTCACGGATGTAAACAACTAGTCTTGTGCACCCAAGATGCAACAGCACGAGTCTGCCGCAAATCGCGCATGCGCAGTAGAGAAAATGTACCTGGAATTTGTGCCGTGTTTTTCGCTCGGCGTACGGATACAGTCACATGTGCCGGAAACAGAGAATTTCTCGGAATTGTAGCGTTGATGTTGCAGGTGCATGTCGCAGGGACTTGCCAACATGTGCCACATCTCATCGGGCTACATGTGCCAGGCACAAATCTCTCGCGACAAATCCTTCAGTGTGAACGTAGCTTAAGGCCGCGGCCTGCGTAGGCTACACATTCTAGAGACAGCGCGCGCCAGCTTCACGCGACGAAAGACGGCCGCATGTATTACTACGGGGAGCGTCCTGCAATGAGCGCCCAACTGTGGGCGCTGCCTGTCGCTGCGTGCCGCGCGCTACAACCAGCGACGTTTGAGATTCAAGCCTGTTTGAATCTTGTCACTTTCGCACACGGCTACAAAGTGTGGAGTTTCTCTTGAGAATCGACTGCTTTTAGGAGTTATAAAGAATTATGCGAGATAATATTAGCCTTTCAGCGTTCAGTCTGGAGCAAAGTACCTCCAATAAAATTCCTCCGTGATTCCCTATTCAATGCTAATATTGATGCCTCGTCTGATGTTATGCCTTTTACTTCAAAAATCATTCTTCACCGAATCTAAGTACTTTTCTTCTTGGTCCTACCTCGACTCCTCTTACCCTCCGCTGCCGAGCTCATGAGTCTCTTAGGTAAACCTTGCTTCTCCCATGCGTGTAACATGACCCCATCATCTCAGTCTGTTCACTCTAACTGCTTCTTCTATGGTGTTTTATTCCCAGCTTTTTCTTTGATTTCTTCATTATGGACACCTTCCTGCCATTGTTCCCATCTATTGGTACCTGCAAATCATTCTTGCTACTTTCATATCTGTAACCTCTATCTTATAAATGAAGGTAACCTGTATCCACCCAACATTCACTCCCATACAACAAAGTTGGGTCGAAAGATAGAGCGGTGCACTGCTAGCTTATTCTTGGTACTGACTTCCTTCTTGCATAAGAGAGTAGATCTTAGCTGAGCACTCACTGCAGCAAAGCTAATGCAGTGAGTGTTCGAGTCCCTCCCTGGGGCATGGGTGTGTGTGTTTGTCCTTAGGTTAGTTTTACCTCAGTTTAAGTAGTTTGTAAGCTACGAACTGATGACCACGCAAGTCGGTCCGATAGATTTACAAACATTTAAATTTGAACTACATGAACTACTTACAATTTACTGTCTCATTTTGAAACACAATTTTTCGCTGAGCACTGTCTTCCCGCTGTGTTTTCCGCAGACGTGTTTGTCGCACTGAGAACAGGTAAACACTTTACCTTCCCAGCTCTTTGTACTTGATCTTCTTAGATACAACTTCTTGGCAGCACAGGGTGGCACCATTTAGCATGCTGCTGATGGTACAACGAACTATGGCTAAGTGCAAGTTAAAAGCCGTCAGTATCCGGTTACCACATTAGTGGGAGACAATGGGCAGGTGAAAGCTTGTATGTATTTGGTATAGTAACGAAGAAATTAGAAATAGACCAATCACTTAAGTAGACATCTTTTGAAGACTTCGGCGTAAGATTTACTATAAAATAAAGCTAAATCGTACCTCTGTGTTGTTACCAAAAGTATTGAAAAGTTCTGGAACATTTTTACTTAAAATTTTTTCACAAAGTTGGTAACGAATATTCGGACAACTCTTAAACTTATTCATTGCGTAAAAACATGTATAGATGAAGTATTCGATACCCTTTATGGTCTATGTAAAATTGGAAGTGTCACCAATGTATGTTACTTTCTAAATTCATAGGCGACAGGTACTAAGATACTATAATTTTTCAAATAATAGAATTACTGAGACAGTCCCTTTAAACTGGAGAGTGTCATTATGGTTGACAAAAGCTGTTTATTTTATTTGACAATGCTACTTGTTTCAGTTTTAAAACCTTTTTTCAAGCGCCATCAGAGTTTAAAAAGTTGGTAAAAATTGTTTGAAAGTTGTAAAAGTTGAAAATATTCTACTTGATTTACCAGATATGTCCAGTGACTGCTCATTTAAGTATGTAACGAGCAAGTCCACTGTAGATAAAGATCTGGTAAAATCATGCATAATGCGAGTATATATTTTCTCCTCTTTTTCACTTTCAAGATTGGTAACATGTCATTTTAACCAACTGTTTATACTGTGCTGGCGCTTGAAAATGGTTTAAAGCCGAAACCCAGGTAGCATTGGGCCAATGAGGTAAACAGCTGTGGTCAACCATAATGGCATTCTTCAAATATATCAACGCTGTTAAGCCCCACCGTTTCTCTGATTTAAATCCTTTATTTGTCAGTACTTTTATTTTGATTCCAAATTCGCCACAGATATAATTAATGATACATTATTTAACCAAAATAAACTGTACAATATTAAAGGAGAAAGCATTTCAAAAAGCATTGTTCAGAACTATAAATCTTTTGATGCCGCATAAATTATATTGTAATGCAAATAATGTAATAAAAAGTACTTTCTCATACCTTAAAATTTACCGTCTTGCCTATTCTCTGTCAAATTAATTTCGCTTAATTACAGTTTATAAAAAATCTTGTAATAATGATAACATTTATCAAAGCAAGGACTTATTAGTCTTCAGGGAGTTTATTGCGAGCGTTATATGAATAAAATTCTTGTATATCCGTCTCCAGATCGCTTATATTTTTCTAAAACATTACCGGTTTCGGGACAAGCTGCCCATCTTCAGATCAAAATTTTGAAGTTACAGAGTAACCTGTCCTGTAATGAACGAATGTTAGTACGACTGTGAACATTCGTTCATTACAGGACAGATTACTCTGTAACTTTAAAAAAAATTTATCTGTAGATGGGCAGCTGTCCCGAAACCCGGTAATGTTTTAGAAAACATAAGCGATCTGGAGACGGATATACAAGAATTTTAATGATAACATTGTTTGTAACATAATAAAATTACCCATATTACTTCAAGAGTATAATTACTACCATTTTCTGATGCTAAGTAATGTATCTTAGGCAGTTTGAGATAATCAGTTTGTAAATAAATTATACGACTGTTTTACCATTAAACATTTCAATTATTTAAACAAACCCAACACTGCACCAATCACATTTTGCATATACGTTCGTATATAAATCTTTCCCCTCTATAAATATGTGTAAAAATTGTCTAATGTCTGTGTTGATTAATCTGGTGTATATCTTATTTGTGAAAGACACGTAATTTAATTACGGAAGTATAAATTCTGGAATGTGAATTAAAGAGCGACCTTTTTTGTGGAACTTCCTAGAACTTAGCATCATCTATAAATCTATAGATAAGTCTTACTTTGGCTCAGGCTTAGTTTTTCAGTCTTCAGTAGCCTCAGTATCAGTGATTGTAACACCATGTTTGTAGTAGCTGTTTCTTTTAGGCCGGTGCAATTAGTTTTTGAAGATAATAAATATAAGTCATAGATGCAGGGAATGTACTTTCCACTTACTAAGAAAAACTCAATCTTGCAAATTAAATAGTTTCAGGACAATATTGATACTGCGAAGAAGCTGATCAACACAGCAGTTTTTGTCCACATCAGCGAAGCAGGTGATGGAATTAAAAACATTATAGTTTTTAGAACATTTGTTTGGGGCGGTCTTTTTTCTAATAGGGAGGATCGTTGCAGCACGCATGTAATAATTGTGTGGCCGATGCACATCTGAACGGTTATCAGGAAAATTGTGTGTATTATGGGGGTGAACCACCTAACACTTGCACCGCAAATATTGCGGAAACGGAAAGTGCGATTGATGTACGGTTTTCACAGAATGGATTAGAAGTCAAGGACTCGTATTCCAAAAGGGTTAACGAATATTATTTCCAACACAAACTTAGTTTTTCTTTAATGGGCAACCCATATTATTTATTAAGCAATCTATAACAAGAAAAAAAAAAGGCGTCGGTAGCATCGCAGTACGTCAGTTATCTCCCGACAACTTGCGGGAGTTCACACGTGGAATAAACGTACCGCGCAGTTTACCGCGACATCTTTAGACTCCAGCATGAACCTCACACTGCCTGTAATATTGCACTACCTACTCGCTGAATCTGAGATCAATCTCTTGCAATTAGTTAGTGATGTAATTGACGCGTTGCGATGTAACCAACGCCATTCTTTTTGCAATTTTTCATGCTGTTGATTGCAGAAGTAATAATATGGCGTATCCATTAAAAACGTAAGTATGTGTTGAAAATATTCACGATTTGAAATGTCAGGTAGTGCTTACTTTCATAAGCTCCTGCCGTACGTACATGCCCTGCAGGTGCGGACATTTTTTGCAACGACGACACACACAATTCACGTCCGCTGTGGACACGTCTTTAGGAGTCTGCCTTGATGACTGGGAAATCGCTGATGCAGTTGCTGAATGGCGATTCGTTTCATGATTGGAAAAGCGCATGAAAGTCTCATCCACTGTCACAATCTGATGAGAACGATGTCATTATTTCGTGCCCGTCATCACGCGTGTACACTGCCTGACCGTGCCACGTGCGCAGCCCTGTGGACATCCGTCAGCATTCAGAGCTCCTACCTGGAGGACACTTTTTGGCATTATCAGGTCCTCCGTGCAGGATTGTATGCACAGATTGCATGGAAATACTAGTTGTGGAAGCGAAGTGTATATCACAGTTCTTTCGAACATCGTCACAAAACAATGTTACTTCTTAATTTATCCAGGACTCCCAGGGGGTTTCAAGTTTCTTTTTATGAGTACGTGCGTGGCGAGCACGGGGGTCTCGAGGTAGTGAAGTCTTTCTTCCTTCTTTTTCTCCCTGGACAGCATTTCCTTTCCCTTCCCCCTCCTTTTCCATCCCTTCTTCTGCCCCTTCCAAAAACACCAACATGCCAACCAACCAATTTAAAATAACTTACGGGTATGCAGACAGGTTAAAAAAAAAAAAAAGAAAAAATCGACGTTCGCCGTTATTTAGGCAAGAGCACACAATGCCAGTTTCAGGCCGAAGGCCCGAAAATATCGGCGAACGTAAGATTTTATTTTTTCTTTCTTTTTTGTTAGCTGGCTGCATACCAGTTAGTTGTTTGAGCCTCCAAAACAAACTTCTCCACTCGCTCGATCATGTCATCAGACCGTCTGGTGCGTGGCAGAAATGGTCTTGTGATATTGTCACAAAGCGTACGGCCATTTCTTAACTGTCGCACGCACGTACGCACATCGGACACATCCATGACACTAACCACCCCCATGTCAGACTTAACTAGCGATCAGTTTCAATCAGTGTCACACTGTATAAATGGAGAGAGCGATCCATTATATGCTCTTCTTGTACTGACAACGTTGTTGTTTTAAGTATCTGATTTAATTTTCTCATGTTTGGGATAGGCGATCTTTTTGAATTCAAATTAATATTAGGCCAATATCGTAATTTCTAAATTTATTTTATTTATGTACTAGCAACGCTTCGCAGTAGCTAATGGTGTGTGGGATATGTACCCCAATCTGTTCTCTTCTTTATATTTATCTCTTCCTCCCTCCTCCATTTCCCAATCGCCAACTCCCCCCCCCCCCCCCCTTCTTTTGTTCATTTCCTACTCCTCCTATCTTTTTCCATCACCTTCACACCACTCCCTATTATCCCACACCATATCCATTTCCACCCCTCCTCTCTGCGTCTATATCATCCCTCCTTTTTAAATCCGTTTCATTCCTAAAAACAACTTTCCTTTTTTATGTTAAAAATGACTGGAAAAGGAAAACAAAACAGCAAATTTTTACAGCACAGCCTAGCATGCTTTTCTCGCAGCGAGCAGAATGAATAACCTATGCTTTTTATAAAATGTTTTAACTTCTTGAGAGTTTTGGAATTGAAAACAAAATAATTGTAACATGATCATAGTTTTATGATAGAAATTTCATATGAAACAAAACAATTAATTTAAATACAATAAGTAGAAAGGAAACGCGTTTCGAAAACCTTTGTGTTGCGTTCATTGTAACACTTGTTAATGAACGTATTTTTTGTCTTTCTGTCCGGAGAGAAAACGAACAGTGCAGATGGTTTAGCAACTCTCGAACACGCCATGTACAACTATCCATAGGAAAAACATGGTAATTCAAGATTCATTCCACAAAGCCTAGCGCTTTATTAATCGTCATTGTGTTACGCGTACGCCGACCGATATTACGCCGCCGCAATGGAGACATTGTTCTAGAAAAATAATCAACGATATGCACTCAATTTGTTTGTAACACTCAAAAATAGCCTCTTTGGACGCTTATTGCCGCAGCCTTCGCTACGGTGAGGAGAAGGGAGGGGTGGGGTGGGATAATTCGGCCAACAGCGCGCCAAGGCTTCGCAATCCCTCGTCGCAATAAAATCGCGATTGCTTCCGAAATGTGCCGAACGGACTCGACTCGCTCTTGGCGAACTCCGAGTTAGTTTAAAGCAACAAAGAGCGTGTTTGTGTGTTTGTTACGTTTCACAACAGCTGTACGGTGTTATATCAATATCTATAAATGTTAATGCCTGTTCGGTGTACGTTTATCTCGTCTGAACCACAGGACATTAAGAGCTAAAAATTTGTACAGTTACTAATGTCTACCCAGGGAAGGCTTTAGGCACGGTTTTATGGCGATCGGATGGCTATTTATCTATATATATTAATGTGAATGTCTGTTCGGTGTATGTTTATCACGTCCGAACGACAAGACGCAGAGACTTGAATATTTTTACAGTTACTAATTTATACCGGAGGAAGGTTTTAGGCATGGTTTTATAGCGATTTGATAGATATTTAGTAATTTGAAGAATATAATGCGAAATGCGGAACAATAATTACTCTTTGAAAATTATATTTACTCTTTGAAAATGGTTTTATTGTTTGCATTGTTCCTTGAGGGTTGATAATGATAAAAGAGTGGAGTATATTGGGATGGAAAGTTATCGGTGTATATAAAATTCTACCTGTGTGTGTGTGTGTGTGTGTTAATATTTTGCTCTGCAGCGAAAACTACACGAATGGCCTGTGTGTCATTGTTGTCCGAAGTCTCCTGTTGTACACCGTAGTAGTTCCATGCCGATAGCTATAAGGGGATGGAAGATATGGTGTTTGAAAGTCGTCAAATTATAAAAAAATTCGGACTGATGGCCAACGATGACGTTTGCGACTTTATAGCAAGGAGGTTACGTACAGCGAAACGTGATGCCAGAGACCATATCTTTGGTCTATGCGTGCTACAATGTCTTCAGCTCTTTCTCTGTAAGGATAAGCATACGAATAAGGAAATATAAGAATAAATAAAGCTGTAAAAAAGAAATTTCTTTTAATACATCTGTTTAAAAAAGTCGATTTGACGTTTAGCGCATGACATCAAGTGATCGATCTGTGATATTATTACAATCATTATTGTTGAATTTCGTAATTGGATTATCCGAAACGAGTGCATTTTACGTGTGATTTGATCTACCCTACTTATTCCTGATAATGTTGATTAAAATGTTTGTTTCTAAAGAAGGTATTGTATTTCATTTCATCCTTCATAGCACACTACTGAAAGATAGCTTATCTATCATAATCAACCAACACGCGAGCGGAGCCGCGGGTTTATGCTAGTATTTCATAGTGTGCAGTGTACTTTGGCATTCCTTACTGATAATTCTTAAAAATGGATGGGCAATGTGTAATTAAACAGTTATTTGGATTCTCCGTGCATAAACATGTAACTTTTGAAAAAAAGAAAACACCTTTTTTCGGACGGAAGGTAAAACCGTAAAGAATAATTTCACATACTGTGTGATATTCCTGGCCTATGGCCACTTCATATTTCTGGCCGCTGGCCGTTTATTTGCTGACATCGCACGTGTCTTAAACAGGGAAGAAAGGAGTGTAGCATATGTTGAAATGTGGGGTGGGGAGCAGTGGCATATGGCACAGTAGGTGCTGGTTCCCATGGGAAAGCCCGCCTATGTTACTGGCTCTCGCATTGGCTGCTGCATTTCACGTCAAGTGATTTCTTTTGAAATTAGTTTTGTTTATTATATACTAAATATTATTCAGAGCTAGGACAGGCTAGGTTTTGACAGTTTAACGTGCCTTCTCTTATTGTAACAAAAGAAGAGCGGTTTTGCAGAAGGCGCGCGACGGCCATTTTTGGCACTAAATAGAGCGTCAGGTGCCTTCTCGCAACGCGCCGCAGTTTCAGTCTCGAGCTGACCACTATACGCGCCGGACCGTGCCGGTAACGAGTAAAGTTTTGTTCAAATGTCCAAATGTTTGTAGAACTTACGGGACTTAACTAGGGGTCATCAGTCCCTAAGCTTACAAACTACTTACGAACTAGCTAAGACTAAGGACGGCACAAATATCCATGCCCGAGGGGGAATTCGAACCCCCGACCGTAGTGACCGTGACTGGAGCGCCTCAGTCCCCTCGGCCACCGCGGCTGGCTAAAGTTTTGTATAATTGTGATAACAGTCGAGGTCTCAACATGAACTATGGGCAGCGTAGGCCGTGTCGTATTACCAATTGTTGTTCATATTTTATTATTTATTTAATAAACGGCATCCCTGACAATTAAAAATCTCGCGAGTCGCTTCTTATGCTTCCATCCTACAGAACTTATTTTAGCCTCACTTCTATGCTGTAGAAGAACCAACGACCTGTGTGCTGTCTTCTGCGCTGGGGACGCAACTATAGAAGACAACAGGTTAGTCAGAACTGTATGCTTTCCATAAAGACTTGGACAGCAACTACGGCACCTCGTGCGTACTGTAGGGCGGTACAAACGCACACAGCATCCGCAAGGATGTGGAGGTTTTAGGGGACTTGTGGGAGAAAGCAGTACTAACTTCTTCGTCCACAAATAAAAACCCTAGGGAGCATGTAACTGTTGAAGGCACCGCGGAAGAGAAGTCAGAATGCTGCTACCGCTGCAGACGTATCTCTTTCATTGGAGTAAATCTCGGGTCGTGGTGCCCTCATGAAAAGGCAAGATTCTCGGAAGCGACTTTCAAAGCTCGGCAGCGCGATAGGGGAGCGCTTTTGAGTGCTCAGCTTGAGCCGCTGTCGGCAAAGGGCGGCCGGCTCGGCGGTCACTGGCCAGCTCCGGCTGTGCAGACGCGAGGCGCGGAGAGGTGCCGCAGCGGCCAGCGGCTAGCAGCGCAGGTAGCCGGTGGCTGGCGGACTCGATCAATAGCCGCGCTCAGTGCTCAGGCTCTCCGAGCATTAACTGAGAGCAGCCGGCAACAGGTACCCTCCGCCGCGCACCGCCCGCCTCCCACTGCTCGCCCACTTTGTTCTCCCGCCGCTGCCGCCGTATCGGGCGTATCTCGCCGCTGCTCACAGAACTTCAGGTCGAACAAGTGTCGGCCCGACGTGACGGGAGTAATACGCCAGACAGAGATCTAAATCCACCACCTCCGACTACAATGGACTCATCTCTGATACTATTCGGCCAAACCATACTAGGGAAGGCTCTGACATTTACCGATCGGAACAAACCTAGACCTCGAGCTACATATCAGTCTGTAACCACGACGATTTCCAGAAAGGGGTGGGGGGGGGGGCAATGTCATATTTTCCCTGAAATTTACGTGCTATACCTTCTTCCTGTTTCAGAAGCAATTAAAAATCAAAGGCTAAAACCAACATAAAGCCCTCTGATAGCTTTTATCTACTGATATTACATCTCAAGACTTTATCGCAATAAACAGTATTAAATGACGCCGTTTGCAGGAATCTTTAAAGTGGTGTGGATAAACTACGCTGCTTGCTTAATGTTATGATTTCAATTGTAAACATGAGGTATCATATATAATTGTGATTAACAGTAAATAAAAGCGCATTTTGATACACTTCCTTCATTCTTATCCGAACTCCATTATTGCGTCCACTCATAACAGGAGCACCGTCGTTACACTGATCTATCAGTTTTCCGGTTTTTGATGTATATTCATTATCTCCAGCTCGCAGAGAATTGCTGCAGCTACATTCTTTGCAGTGTGGCTCTTCGCTCGTAGAAAGGAAATAAATCTTTCATTTATTTTCCCCAGTAATTCATAGCTAATTATGAAGACCAATTGAAACAAACATGCACAGTCAGTCGTTTCGTCAACTTCGATTGCGAGGTAATTTGTCTGCGACATTTCACTCCTTATGAGATTGAGGCATACTTCATAAATCGATTCTAGCAGATCATTTTGAAGTAAAAGTCACAAAAACTTAGCCACAATACACGCACAAAAGACGAAACTAATAACACACGTTAACCGCAAACTCAAATCATCGAGAACGGAATCGAAAGTAACGGGACATATTTCGCGCGCTTTTTTCTTCATTCATTCGCAACTCTCTCGCTAGGTGGTGACACTTTACGATACCTCATTGTAGTGCACTCTAGTGAGAAATTTGTGAACTTATTCTAATACCGGATACAACAGCCAATATCAAAAACAAAAAGGTATCTAAAACTCTATTAAAACAGTAAAACTAACGAGTGGTAAACCGCACACCAAAACCTAATAGACATATACAGAGACAAGAAATTCGATAGTGGAGTTTCAGCCACTCTTTATTCTCTTTTGAAGTAAGCAGAAGAATGTGAAAGTAGTGTGGAGGTTGGTAGGACACTCTTAGGTTACAAGCTCGGAGCCTTCGAGACGCCCATAAAAGCAATACACCAACGAACCCCAACTCCCAACCCTCCACTACATGGAGCTAAACGACACCTAAGGCGCAGCCTTAAGACTACCACCCAATTGAAAAACATCGTTCAATATCAACAGTTCCAAAAACATTCATCTTCATTCTTTACATCCGTATGACGGAAAAATGCTAAATGAATTCTGATGATTATAATTCTGTAATCTGTTGTTGATACATATATTTCAAATATTTTTTTGGGGGCGGCTCCGCCTCCAGAGCCTTTAATTACGAGCCGCACATGGGCCAAACATATATCTGTATTAATCCTTTCGCTACGGTGAACTTCTGCAGAAGTCGGGAGCGAATGTGCTCCACAGCCGGTGGTCTGCTACAGCAGTCGAGTGCTGCCTGTGCCGCCCAGCCGGTGGACTACTGTAGCAGTTCCGCCTCTCGTCATACATCGTAATGTAATGCTACTGAAATGTAACGAGAAAGCAATTGTAAATAAATATTATTTAACAAGCGAAATATGCGTTTATAATAATAACGTCCACATCCCACCAGAGCTGAATCCAAAACTTGAATCTTTTAGAATTTAAGAAAAAAATTACGCGAATTATCTTAAAGAAGGAAGAAAAACTGTTTCTATTCCAAATGAATTTTCCCTAATAAATATATGGTATAAAGTCCAATAATTGCGATAACACTGAGAGTGTGAAAGCAGGACAGAGTAGCGCCGTGGGGAGTGCGGAAAATGCGCCGTACAGCGGGCACGGCCGGGCGCGACTGGCGCTCGTCCACAGCGCACGGCGCAACAATCACGGCGCCGGAGTGAAAGGGTTAACTACGAGGGCTAGTAACACTAAAAGTGGGCCATTGCGATCGCCTTTTGACAGCTCGAAATTTAAATGAAAGTAACAGCTTAACCGTTCATCCCGAAACGAACACTGAATAAACGAATAATAAACGAATTTGTCTCTTACCCCTTTCAGGTCCTGCTCGCAAAACTGTGTGGTTCTGCTTTTGCTGGCTGTATTTCTATGTGACACCCGCATGAACCACAGACACTGCCGAGGTGGGGTGGCTTGCGTACCTCAATGATACAGATAGGTACACCAGAGGGGTATATGTGGAGAGGCCAGACAAACGTGTGGTTCCTGAAGCGGGGCAGCAGCCTTTTCAGTAGTTAAACAGTCTAGATCAGAAGTCGCCAAGTAATCTTGATGGGGTCCGGATACTTTTGAAATTTTTTATCGAGGTACAGAAGTAAAACCACATATTCCTTATCAATTTTTCATTTTTTCACACTCAAACTAATATAAAATACAAAAGATGTGAAATAAAAATGTGTAATAATCCGGTAAACTTGTATTATTTGCTATTTATTTATTTTATTTTCACTCCCAAAAAGTATGAAATAAAACGTGTAGTCAAACTTCTATTGAATAATCCAAACAGGTCATACATTAAAAATACTATTTTTTGTTTAATTTTCACTAAAAAAATAATGATATACAGTGGATTATGTGTATGTGTGTTAAAAAAATTCAACGCAAGAAATTACATCTGCTGTTTTCAGTCAGTTTTTTAAAGTTAGGTTCATATGCAGAGCAGCTTATGCGAATAGTGTCACCAAAGTAGGATGCCGTTAACCTTGATCGATACTTATTCTTCAACAAATTAATTTTTAAATGAAATTTGACGAATATATGAAGACCCTAAAATAGTAGCCATGTTTTGCATTTTTAATATTTTTCCGAGACATTTCACTCCACAATTCGTCAGTAGATCCATTTCTATATTTTTGCAAGGGAATGTCGTCCTGCAAGTCTATTATCTCCATTTGGAGTAAACGCTTTGAAAGGAGGAACAACTTCGCAGCCACATCTGTCCGCTCTGCTGCTGGAGAAACCTCAAAAGGTGTTTTTCAAGAGCACAAAAATGATGTTTAAATGGACATGCCTGGGCCGCTTAAACAGAGATTTCAGAGACTGTCAGAGAATGAAGTCTATTTGTGGTTTTCCCTTGTTCGTTAGATAAAGTTCTCGTGCTGCATTCGTGTGTACAGGGCCTTTATGCGGATCACCGGCCAGCTCGCTCCCTTTTGCCGCCGCTTGCCAGCGTACTCTCTAGCGTCGCACATCTGCCTATAATAAACACCAATGGTTCTAATTATTCAGCAGATAATTGTGAAATTCTAGAAAAATTATAAGGGTGGCTCCCATACAAATTCTTATCCACAGGAAAAAGTTTATTTAAAATATTTTGAGTATGTAAGTTATAGTTTTATTTTTGGTGGATCAGTTTTTGGCCTTCCGCGGTCCGGACCTGAACCGCAGTCCAGTTGCCGACCGCTGGTCTAGATGATTGGCTGAGCTGGCATTATAACATCAGCTAACATGACTTTGCCATGCAATTACTGCGAACGGCTGAAAACAAAGGGAAACTACAATCGTTACTCTTCCCGAGGATATGCAGCTCTACTGTTTGACTATATGATGATGGCGTCTTCTTGGGTAATGTAGTCCCCCATTCGGATCTCCGGGCGGGGACTACTCAGGAGGATGTCATCATCAAGAAAAACAAAATAGGCATTCTACGGATCGGAGCGTGGAATATTCTAACTCTTAATTGCATAGGTAAGTTAGAAAATTTGTTAAGTTCGGTGGCAGGATGAACAGGATTTCTGATCACGTAAATACAGAGTTATAAACACGAAATCAGTTGGTGGTAACACAGGAGTAGGTCTGATAATGAGTAAGAAAATAGGAATGCGGGTAAGTTACTATGGACAGCATAGGGAATGCATTATCATAGCAAAGATAGACACGACACCAACACCGACCACAGGAGTACAAGTTCATATGCCAACTAGCTCTGCCGATGATGAGGACAATTGTTCCACCTGGTATGCAAGATTTATGAGACAGGGGAAATACCCTCCGACTGCAAGAAGAATATAGTAATTCCAATTCCAAGTGCAGACTAATGTGAAAATTACAGAACTATCAGTTTAATAATTCATAGTTGAAAAATACTAGCACGAATTATTTACAGACGAATGGAAAAACTTGTGGAATCCAACCTTGGGAAAGATCAGTTTGGATTTAGAAAAAATTTAGAAACATGGGAGGCACTACTCACATTACGACTTAGAATATAGGCTAAGGAAAGGCAAACCTACGTTTTCAGCATTTGTAGATTTGGAGTAAGCTTTTGACAATGTCGACTGGAATAAATTCTTTCAAATTCTGAAGGTAACAGTGGTAAAATATAGTAATTCTGTCAGAGACCATAAGGAATCTGAAGAGCAATTGAAAGGAATGGACAGGGTCTTAAAAGAGGGTATAAGATGAACATCAACAAGAGTAAATCAAGGATAATGGAATGTAGCGTCATAAAGTCAGGCGATGCTGAAGGATTAGATTAAGTAATGAGACAGTAAAAGTAGTATATGAGATTTGTTATTTGGGTAGCAAGATAACTTCTGATGGCCGAAATAAAGAAGATATAAAATGCAGTCTGGCTATGGGTAGAAAAGCGTTTCTGAAGAAGCGAAATTTGTTGACATTAAATATTAATTTAAATATTAGGAAGTCCTTTCTGAAAGCATTTGTCTGGAGTGTAGCATTGTATGGGAGTGAAACGTGGAGTTCAGACAAAAAGATGATAGAAGCTTTTGAAATGTGGAGCTACAGACGAATGATGGAAATTAGATGGGTAGATCACGTAACTAATGAGGATGTGCTTAACCGAATTTGGGAGAAAATTAGTTTCTGGCATATCCTGATTAAGAGAAGGAATAGATTGGTAGGACACATTCTGAGACATCAAGGAATCGTTAACTTAGCATAAGAGTGGGGGTAAAAATCGTAGAGGGAGACCGAGAGACGAATACAGTAAACAGATTCAAAAGGATATAGGTTACCGAACTTATTCTCAGATGAAGAGACTTACGCAGGGCAGCGTTGCGTAGAGAGCTGCATCAAACCAGTCTGCGGCCTGAAGACCACGACGACAACATTTCTTTGTGATTCACGCTATGAAGTTTTGTCCCTCGTAAGAGATGTCCTAGGCTCAATAAAGGACAAAACTGATAAGTTGCACACTGCTGGAGTCTATGAAATCGGCTGTGAACGCGGACACGTGTACATTGGAGAAAATGGGCGGCCGATTAACACAAGGATAGCCGAGAATGAGAGGTACATTCGGCTGGGACAGCATACGAAGTCGGCAGTAGCAGAACACCAGGAAGAGTGCGGCAAACAGATAAGTTTTCAGGAAGTCACTGTACTGGCAAAACAACCCTTCACTTTGAAGAGGAAAATCAGGAAAGCAATAGAAATAGCTAAGCGACCCGGAAAAAAGAACAGAGAAGACGGATATAGACTTCCGGCTTCTTGCTGCCAGCAGTAGCAGCGCTTCGCGACGACACCGCGCGCAGTGCAGTCCATAGGCGCCCGCCCGGAGACAACAGCGGCCGCGCGTACACAGAGCAAACAGCACGCTCTAGCCGGCGCTAGGCATCAGTGCCACGTCATTGCTACCACACTCCTCATTCGCCAGTTTCAACCAATGGCAAACATTAATCTAAACACCAATCAAGGACATCCTTTTCCAGCAAAAGGAAGAAATAAAGGAAACACCAATCATCACTGGCAACATTCAATATTTAAGACAACAGCTTTCCCTTATCCAGCAGTAAACGCAACACCCAGAAGATATCGGCTTGCAATAGTGGCCGAAACGTCGGTGAAATATTTGATATATTGACGATGCGGTCCAATACCCAGAACAGGTTTATCTACTTATTTTGTATTTACATATAAATGACTAAAATAGTACCAGAATTAATGCACTAAGTTGAGTTGAAAGAAGAATTCGTCTTCGTCATATGAGAGGTATTTATGTTTTTAATCGTATATATAAGTACGATGCAGAGGTAGGTCGGATAATTGCCTTTAGACACTTAACAGGTGGTGATTGTACTTAGTAAATGATCAAATATTTTATCGAATGTTGCATAATCAATCACTTTAAGAGGTACTATCTCTTTTAAAAAGTAATGTGGGAATGAAATGCCTATTTAAAGTTATATGTGTTGTTATAATACTCATACCCAAATTCGAGCAAGTTAAAAGAAAAATTCTATGTACTGTGGAAAGGAATGTAAACAAAATTGTGCTATACAAAAAGTAAGTGTGCAAAACGTACATAGTAGTCGGCAAAAAGTAAACAGGACCTGACAGAAAATTACGTGAATTAAATAATAATCGCACTCTCTGCAACTTTAGAAGTTCCATGCAATCATCTTACGCAAATAACTCGATGGAAAATTGCTGCACCTTGTCAGAAAAGATCCTAATATTCTAAAATTTCGTATTTCTGAGCAGACGTATTTCGGAAATTAGGAAACTTCTTTAATTTAAGAATGCATTTTAAACCAACTGTGGTACTCAGTAATTTCTTTAAACAAACATGCATTTACTTTGTGCTTCATTTGGTCATGTTGCGTCTCATATGCTTCAAATCACAAGCCCAGTACTAGGATTCATCCCAGCAAATGGCGACGATCAGTTGCGTCAATTGGAGAACAGTTGTCTCGCTTCTCCACTACGGCGTGGTAGGGGCTTGGGCGAGCCACCGCGCTTGCACCGAGTGGCTTTGCTGGCGGCGCGGTGTGTGCGCCTACTTCGCGGGCTGACGCGTAGCGGAGGACTTGCGGGCCACGCCACGATACTTACAAATTTATTGGCTACTAGGTCCTCAATTATTCTAGATTTACTTGTACATTAATTACATCAGTGAATTACATCAGTAAGACAAGTTGGAAATTGGGGGGGGGGGGGGCAGTCAGGGTTTTCTAACTTTGGTTTCGTCCTAGTAAAGGCAGATGTATTGACGGCAAAACCCCCAACTGCACGGAATACCCTAGCGCGCCTTTGGTAAGGTCCAACGTAACTGACTTAGGGCCCCTTCCCACTGTTATTACTCGCGACGTCTCGCCGATGACCGCAAGAGATTGGGTCTCGTGTGAATCTACTCTGAAGGGAGCACCGGCTTTCATGGACCGTTCTTTCGTACATGTCCGAAGTGTGAGATTACCGCCCAATAGAAATAGTGGTAATTAATAGCATTTGATAATTAAACAGTATGAAGTTCACTGCAAACATTGACCATGCCAATGCACTAAATGTTACACAATTTTAATATTAATTAATTATGGTAGCAATGTATGTACACAGTTGGGTGACAACATTTATAGTTAGGCCATAGGTAGAAATTCTCCATGTTGAGATTTGCTGTGTGCTTGTAGCTGACGGGAGGCCAGCGAGCAGGCCGACGTTGGTGGCTTGTTCCAGCTTAGGATTTTCCAGTTTTCGTTTTCGGTGAGGGGAGAGGGATAATGGCGAGTGCCAGGTGGAGTGCAGTGCACAGCGTGAAATAAAATATTCTAATACTACTTGCATTTGAAGTAATACGATGCAGTTAGGAACCTTTAAGGCCCTCATTACAAAATAGCCTGTTGATAAATAAACAATACATTAGCTGATATAGTCACATCTGGCGTAATATGTTTAATTGACAATGAAAAGTAATGAATTACCAATGAATACAAGACACAACTAGCAAGGCAATGTTTGTTTATAAAAATAATATATTAACTATTTCTCATATTATTTTCAATTAATCTGGTGTATTTTATCTTGAAGTATTCAGTTAAATCACTTATCTGTGACATAAGAAATTGCACGATTATGATAAATAGTACAAAGGATGTTTATACCAATATAAAAACCTAAGAAGACATTTATTTAATGTGTAGTGTAATTATTTTGATTTTAAGTAAAGTTTTAGAAATGTATTGGCTGAGCGCTGTACATTGGCAAATCGGTTAGAACAGCTCACATGGGGAAATTGATGACGTAGAGGAAAAAACCCCAGCAGTTGAGCTTTCGGCAAGCGCGCGCGCGAGGGCAGGAAGTGACGAGTCGGGAGCACTTAGGGTAGCTGGCCGGGCGGCGTCGCTCTGCATCAGTCGGCATGTGGATCTCCAGGTGGAGACTTTAGATTTGTGTGTGGCAATCGCCACGTGTGGTTGCTCGTCGTAGACTGCACCAAGTTGAATCGAGTGCTACTGTGTGTTTGTGAATGTTTAGCCGGTGGAACAAGGTGTCCATCGCATTGAATTAAAATGACTGTGATTTGTTAATGTAACACGTGTCGTCCCATAGGCATGAACATAAACGTTGTTTGAGGCAGGCACATGGTGTGAAAACAATTTGTGACAAATAGTCATTTTGTCTGCGGGCTCACGAGCTATAACTTTATTTGATAAATGTGTCGACGTACAGATGTATCAGCCACAGGGTTCTAATATTGTGAAATAAACAACATAAAGTGAACTTTTACGTGTTTTCAAAAATAGTAGTAAGTACACCCCTTTCTCTCATGAACTTGACTTCATTATAAATATTTTTGTTAATCACATGCAGGGAAGGAAAGCTGCGAACGTGTGATATCATCCCCTAGAAAACGAGTCAAACAGTAGCAATCACAGAGACAGTGTTTTTTCATGTTTAGGAATTGGGTTCGCAGTTGGTGGTTGTGAGTTTTAAAAATTAATCTTTCCCTATTTTAAACTCTCACCCCGACCTTCACTCTCGCAGAAGGAAGGGAGATTACATTTTAAAGTCGGCATGGTAGTCATTATAGCTGTAAGCAGGAACGACGACAGTCGAGTTTAGGCTAGGTCTGCGCATTTACGTCACGCATTCTCCAACAGCCAATGAGCGTTCAGTATTGTTCTGAACGCTCTGCTGTGACTGTCGAAAAGATCAGGGACGCACACCCACACGCAAATATCGCAGTGTGCAATGGAGGACTTGTCTTTCCTGGGCATTATCTTCTTGTTTTGATCCATAGTGCATCCAATTGTTTCGTACTATCTAAGATGTATAAGTTCTCATAGCGTATTTGGATTACATTTCTGGGCATGAATTCTGTTGTAAAACTTCATCTAGTACCGTTAGTCCTCTCTATGACCTCCACAAGCATGTAACATTAACAGTCAAACACCTTTTTAATGCAACACAGAGAAAAGCGAAACTCGCGAACTCGGTCTTCATAGCATGATTTCTCAAATACAGCAATAAAAAAAAGGTCTCTCCTAAACTGTCGCCCTGCGCATATTTTCGGTAGTAAATGGACCTCGAAGACTAAGATGGGTGTATTTTACAGTATGTTTCATAGTTACACAGTTACATTATCGAACTTCTAAGGGATGTAAAAGGCGTCTTGAGTAACAAAATGAATCTAGAAACCCATGTCCGGAAACGTCATCCTACGGCGTTATAGAGCGACTGTTGCTGGAGAGGATGTCTAGCGGTAGACGCCGGTGCGTGTAACTTGCACTATATGTACCGTCGTTGAATGGCGTTTCCGGGCATAGGTTTCTACATTCATTTTATTACTCGGGAGCCTTCTACATCACTTGGAAGTTTGCTTGTGTAATTCTGTATTTCTGAAATACACTGGCGTGTGGAACACACAAACACCTCAGTCTTCGACGTTCAGCCTTAAACATGTGCTGGACGAAATGTTGTGAGAGACTTTTTATTGTTATTGGGTTGTGAGCAATCACACTGTGAAGCCCAAGGTAGCGAATTTTCCTTCACCATGCATATTGATGAGAGCACAATAATTGATACGAATAGGGTGTAACGGTGCAAGTGTAGTTACTTCTGTGTGTACTGCCTTAGTAGGCTGCTCGAAACACTTAGGGTATCAGGTAACATATCATACAAAATATATAAACTGTTACGTATTTTATTCGGATATTCGTCACAATGGTAATTTGTATGTGATACAGTGCGATCTTTTGCTGTTTCAAATCTTTACTTCATCTACATCTACATCTACATAGATACTCTGAAAATCACATTTAAGTGCTTGGCAGAGGGTTCATTAACCACTTTCATAATTTTTCTCTACCGTTCCATTCTCTAATAGCGCGCGGGAAGAAAGAACGCCTAAATCGTTCCGTTTTCGATCTGATGTCTCTTATTTTATTGGGATGGTCTTGTCTCCCTAAGTAGGTGGGTGCTAGCAAAATATTTTCACATTCAGAAGTAAAAGTCGGTGACTGAAACTTCGCAAACAGATCACGCCGCAATGAATAACGTCTTTCTTTTAATGATTTCCACCCTAATTCGTGCAACATTTCCGTGACGCTTTCCCCCCGTAACGTGATAAAACAAAACGAGCTGCCCTTCTCTGAACATTCTCAATGTCTTCCGTCAGTCCCACCTGGTGAGGGTCCCACAAGGTGCAACAGTACTCCAGGAGAGAACGCACAAGTGGGATGTTGGCAGTCTCTTTGGTGGACCTGGTGCATCTTCGTAGCGTTCTGCCAATGAAACATAACCTTTGATTCGCCTTCCCCACAATATTTTCTATGTGTTCTCTCCAGTCAAAGTGTTCGTAATTGTAACTCCTAGGTATTTGGTAGAATTTACGACCTTAAGCTTTAACTGATTTATCGCGTAATTGAAGTTCAGCGGATTTCTTTTAGTGGTCATGTGTATTACTTCACACTTTTCTTTATTTAGTGCCAATTGCCAATTTTCGCACCATGCAGAAATTTTGTCTAAATCACTTTGCAGTTGCTTTTGATCCTCTGTTGACTTCACTAACTGATAAATGACAGCATCATCCGCGAACAGTCTAAGGGAGCTATTCAGATTGTCTCGTAAATCGTTTATAAACACGAGGAAGAGTAGGGGACCTATAACGCTTCCCTGTGGAACGCCAGATATCACTTCGGTTTTACTCGATGACTTACCGTCAATTACCACGAACTGTGTCCTTTCTGATAGGAAATCGTGAATCCAATCGCACAATTGAGAAGATATTCCATAAGCACGCAATTTCATTAGAAGCCGCTTGTGGGGTAAAGTATCAAAAGCCTTCCGGAAATTCAGAATATAGAATCGATTTGAGATCCCTTGTCGATGGCACTTAACACTTCATGTGAATAAAGGGCAAGCTGTGTTTCGGAAGAGCGATACTTTCTGAATCCGTGTTGACTATTGGTTAATAGGTCGTTCTCTTCGAGGTAGTTCATAATATTCGAACAAAGTATATGTTGAGGTTTACATAGTGTTTACTTAGAGTGAGGAACTATGGGATACCATAATAATGAAAAAGTCATTATATTTGCTCTCTAATATGGTGTGTGATCATCTACAACAGCAGTTGTAAACCTGCGTGACATGAACAGTATGAGGTTATCTATCAACTCATGAAGGACATTTAGCCGTTCTTCCATGAGTGCAATATCGAGCTGTGCATCCGTTGTGGGAGGTCCTGATGTGGTTGAAATGCGTCTGCCAAGTGCATCCGAGACTTGCTCAGTGGGGCTGAAGTCCGGTGAACAAGCTAGCCACTCTATTCGTTCAATACCCTCAAGCATGTTGTCCACCAGTGCATCTCTGTGGTGACCAGCGTTATCGAACACCAGAAGCAACCCATCTCCTATGGCACCAGCGTAGGGCACAACGAAAGGTCAAAGGACCTGGTCTCTATACCTCTGAGCAGTCAAAGCGGCATTATGAACGACGTATAGGTCCGCATTTTCTCCATTAACGACTCCTGCCCACCACACATAAGGAGGACTGTTCCATGTTCTCTTCAGTTGAGGAATGATGACTGTTCGGCTGAACAACAGGACTCGGCGTCTTTCGATACGTGTCTTGTCCAGATGTTTCTCCGTCTAGTTTCTGCGTGGGTGTGTCATGGTATTAATGGGGCATACACAATAGGTTTCCGTGCGTAGAGACCACATTCCCGAAAGCGAATTTGGACAGTTTGTCTAGCCATTTTCGGTGTGGACGGTGCGTTGCAGTTGGGTTGTATTCAGACTCCTGTCTCTACGGGCTGTTGACCAGAGATAACGATATCTTGCTGATATTACCCGTGGACGGCCATGGCCTTGCCTTCTTTTGACGGTTTCCCAGGGTCTGAAATCGCGTTCAGATCCTGGAAATTACACTTTGGGACACTTCAATAGTTGTAGCCATCTCCCTATGTGCCTGTCCTGCTTCTAACCTCCCTATGGGTCTCTAAGCCATAGCTTTGGGTAAATCCCATTGCTATTGTATTGCACTACCTGCTCACTACAGTATCTCAACCCAACTGTATGTGTAATTTTTGTTGTAGATTAAACACAAGTCAACACCAATCCCATATGCAACAACTTTCTGCTATTACCACTGTCTCGGTTGCCTTAATTATTTTGTCTCCATTCCGTACAACCGACAGAAAAATGTCGAACCAGGTGAGTTCATTCTGCCGAAGACAATACTTCAGAACCTAGATATCTCAGCTGAGCCCCTAATTGCTTTGATCATGGTAGGTACACACGTTAATGTGTTGGCTGTCTTTTCTCTGCGTCTACAAACACGTGGTAAGCTTTAGGACCTTATGTTCCTGTGCCGTTGTAGCTGAGCTACGAAGTGAAATTCGCCCGCCAGTGTAGACTACCCAATTTCCTACTACGTAAAGGAACAAAACTACAGAGACAACATCGAGGATAAAGTTTTTCTGTGAAGAAGAAGCCAGTAAATTCCCACAACCAACAGAGCTGACGCTGGAGTATGGGTCGAAGAACAGCATTGTGGTATCGTTGTTTGAAAGCGTTCTGTACAGACGAGAGAAGCCATTTCGAATATTACCATTGGAGGACGTGACAAAAATCAATGTTGTCATTCTTTAACAGCTCGAAGGAGCCTTAATTTTGGTATTCTGATTATCTAACAAAATGTGATCTGTTATTTTGTTTTAGGCAGTAAACCATACGAATATAAATAATACGAATAATGTGAATCGTCAAGTTTTAGGGGCTTCTTCTTCGTCCTTTGTTCACCACTAGGTACATGTTCGCTCTGAATGTAGTGCTGGAAATTTTTTCATCAGACACTTCTCTTAGTACCCATTTCTTGTAGGGATATACACTAATGGCAATTACAATTGCTACACTAATAAGCAATGCAGATGATAAACGGATATTCGTTGGACAAATATATTATACTAGAACTGACATGTGATTACATTTTTACGCAGTTTGGGTGCATAGGTCGTGAGAAATCAGTATCCAGAACAACCACCTCTGGCCGTAATAACGGCATCGATACGCCTGGGCATTGAGTCAAACAGAACATAGATGCCCATGCAGCTTCAACACAATACCACAGTTCATCAAGTGACTGGCGTATTGTGACGAGCCAGTTGCTTGGCCACCATTGACCAGACGTTTTCTGTTGGTGGAGAATGTGTTGGCCAAGGCAGCAGTCGAACTTTTTTCCAGAAAGGTCCGTACAGGACCTACAACATGCGGCCGTACATTATCCTGCTGAAATGTAGGGTTTCGCAGGGATCGAATGAAGGGTAGAGCGCCGGGTCGTAACACATCTGAAATGTAACGGCCACTGTTCAAAGTGCCGTCGATGTGAACAAGAGGTGACCGACACGTGTAACCAATGGCACCCCATACCATCACGCCGCGTGATACGCCAGAATGGCAAGGACGAATACACGCTTCCAATGTGCGTTCACCGCGATGTCGCCAAACACGCATGCGACCATTGCGATGCTGTAAACAGAACCTGGATTCATCCGAAAAAATGATGTTTTGCCATTCGTGCGCCCATGTTCGTCGTTGCGTAAACCATCGCAGGCGCTTCTGTCTGTGATGCAGCGTTTAGACTCTAATGTAACTGCAGCCATGGTCTCCGAGCTGATAGTCCATGCTGTTGGAAACGTCGTAGTACCGTGCAGAGTGTTGTTGTCTTGGAAACGTCCCCATCTGTTGACTCAGGGATCGAGAAGTGGCTGAACTATTCGTTACAGCTATGCGGACTAGATGCCTGTCATGTCGACTGCTAGTGATATGAGGCCGTTGGGATGCAGCACGGCGTTCTGTATTGCCCTCCTCAACCCACTGATTCCATACTCTGCTAACAATCATTGGATCACGAACAGCGCGAGCAGCAATGTCGCGATATGATATGCCGCAATCGCGATAGGTTCCAATCTGACCTTTGTCAAAGTCGGAAACTTGATGATTCGAATTTCTCCTCCTCACACGAGGCATCACAACAACGTTTCACCAGGCAACGCCGGTCAACTGCTGTTTGTGTATGAGAAATCGGTTGGAAACTTTCCTCATGTCAGCACGTTGTAGGTATCGCGACCGGCGCCAACCTTGTGTGAATGCTCTGTAAAGCTAATAATTTGCATATCACAGCATCTTCTTCCCGTTAAATTTGCGCTTAAATTTCGTGTCTGTAGCACGTCATCTTTGTGGTGTAGCAGTTTTAATAGCCAGGAGTGTAACATCAGCGTTATGTGCAAGGTATTATGGCACTTCACGGGTGATCACATAGATTTGCCGTGTAGTTGTAAATGAATTAGGTATTCGTCCTGGACTGATGCCCTTTTTAAAACATATTGAATGTTAAAACCATAGTAATTATGACTATGCGAAAACTGACTGGTGCTTTTCAACGAAAACTCGTGGATACAACTGTAAAGAGAGAGTGTATTCTACTCCAAATATATTTTTTTAATTTCCTGGTGCTCTTTTCACAGCCATTGATGCACTTGTAATGTACGCTTAACCACGATACGGTATTGAACGGGACACCACAGTCTATCACAGACAGTCTCGAAACTCTCTAGGGAAAAAATGCAACTGAAACGATACTAGCGCTCCAAGTGGTCAGTAGGGAATAACAGAGGAATGTCAGGACATAAACTGAGAAGTTGTCGTTTATAATGCTGGTACTATCAGATTTCGGAGTCACTGAATGTAGTGTGAACTTTCTAATACAAATATGAAAACATTTTTAAAGTAATATCGCTGCTTCTGTTAATGGCAGTCGATAATAACAAACCGCCAGTGTAGTGTAATTCACACAGTTCACATTACCTGAGTCGTAATTATATCGTCCAAAATCTTTTTGAAAGCAGAAATAAATCCAACCTGATGTGCTCAAGCATGAAAGTAACTGATTATGATTATGTTCGCGTGCTCGGTGCGTACTAACATGTTGCAGGAGTTCTGTTTTAGCGGATTTCGGACATTTTAATACTTTCAAAATTACACACGTTTTTTACATTGTAGGAGACTAGACTCTACATGCCTTTAAACCCTCTTTTCACCTTGGCCTTCGTATACCTATCATAATTTTTTTAGCTACTTGGTAGGTATCAAATTGAATATCTTCAAGAATGTGACGTGCTACTATTAACAGTTTATGTATCGACATATTATTTACTTGTAACTACGCATTCACTTTATCAAACTAGAGGGTAACCGGCGAAACATGTTGCTATACAGGCTTATAATTTTTTTCCACCGCGGCTGTGAGTAGTCCTTAGTGTAAGTTAGTTTAAGTGGTTTGTAAGTCGAGGGACTGATGACCATAGGGTTTAGTCCAAAAGGTTTACGACCAACAAGATCAGTAATCAAATAGTTAGAGACAAACAACATAACAAGAAAGGTGGTAGAGATCTTTCATCGGCTCCAATAGTTGTTGCCACGATTTGGTATTTCTTTAACTGTTCACAGTAACTATGTTGAAAAGTGACATTGTAGGCACATTGTAGTTTTTGATACGATTTACGTTCCAGAATGAATGCAGATATGAAAGTTTCTGGCAGATTAAAATTGTGTGCACGGAACCTGGATTCGGACCTTGGTGTCCTTTACCTTTCGCGTGCAAGCTCTCTGCCAACTGAGCTATGCCGGCATGCCGCGGTGGCCGAGGCGACTGACGCGCTTCAGTCACAGTCTGCACGGCCACTACGGTCGGGGATTGGAATCCCCCCTCGGGCATGGATATTTGTGCCGTCCTTAGAATTAGCTAGTTCATAAGTAGTTTGTAAGTTTAGGGACTGATGACCCCGTAGTTAAGTCCCATAAACACTACAAACATTTGAACATTTTTTATGCCGGCATGCTTCACGGACCGTCCTCACAACTTTACTTCTGCCAGTACCTCGCCTCCTACAAAGGTCCCAGTTTCGAATCCCGCTTCCAGCACACAATTTTAATCTGCCAGGAAGTTTCACAATTTACGTTCATAAATAAAATTTCTCTTACTCATTACAAACTGGTTCTTACTTTAAGAATTACCTTTTGTAATTCATACAAATATACAGCTATATCGATGAAATTTTGCACACCTGACCTTTGAAACAAAAGAAAGGTCTTTGTCTTTTTATATTGTAAGGAGGTGATCCACGTTCCATAAAGGATAAAGCCATGATCGCTAGTGTATAATTTTATTTCGACGACCGGTTTCGATGCTCTTTGCCATCATCTTATGGTCTAAAAATATTTTACACAGCCGTCATCTTATTGTATAAAATAATTTGAAGTGCAGAGATGCACTATGTCATTGTACTAAAAGTTTACATATCAGTATGACAGTAGGATAATGGCGTATTAAACAAATCAAAGATATGAACTCATCCTGGCTTCATCCTTTTTGGAACCTATCAAAAGAATGATCGTACTGTACATTGCGGAGGTCTTACAATACATTTAGACTACCTAATACCTGGAAAGTTAGCACTTGTAGGCATGTTAACACGAAGAAAATTTTTATAGCCAGAAAGCTGTCGTATGATGCATGACATAGGGTATCTTACAATAAAATTCGACGACGTTCCATTGATTATAATGAAAGTTGGCAGATTTCGAATCATCCACGCCCACACTATCGTAGTGACGAATTCAAAAGGTCTTCCGCCACGTATAACGTCTGTTGGATTAGGTGGATAACGGGATTTGGGGACCACGATTCTGTCTTGACGTGAGAGCATGATCACCCATTAATACGGTCGCATCTAGGGATAGAAATGGGCGAAAGGCAGGTATGTGAGGGCACAGGGAAAAACAATGCCAAATCTAGCTCCAAGGAAAGAAGATCTCTGCAATTGTCAGGTGCGGATACTAAGGTCAGTAGCGGGTCATCTGCTATCAGCGATACATCGTTTAAGGATTAGTTGTAATTTAATCATATAAAGGAGAACGAGAAGCTGGACTTCGATATTCGCATGAGGAGATGGACAGAGTAAAGAGTAGGTGATCGAGAGAGAGAGAGGGGGGGCGGGCTTAAAACGAAATGGGCACATAGAGGAAGGATGAGAATACGGAGTAACAGAAGATTGTAAAACATAAATACTGAACAACGCCGGTTACTAAGGTTAGTAATGAATAAGAAAACAGAAATGCGGGTAAGACACTCCAAATACCATAGAGAACAAACTATCGTAGACAAGGTAGATAGTAGTAGTAGTAGAACAAGATGGTATCGCTAATAGCTCTGCAGGTGATTAAGAGATCGAAATAGTGTATATTGAGTAGAGCTCTGCATTTCGATGAAAACAACCGCTCAAGCGTTTCCCGTTTCGTGCCGCTGCTCGACGGCTGGGGTTAGGCGCACGCTGCGGCACGGCTGCGGCCGTCTAATGCAGCATTTGTGGCCGGTCGCCCTCCGCCTCTCGGTTATTGGCGCAACCGTCGAGCACTGCCGGGCGCTCGCGCGCTCGAGCGCTCTCGCAGTCTCGGCCGGTGACAGCGCGACTGCCGCGCTCTCATCACTGCGGAATCACATTAGAAACCGACCTGGCTTTGAGCAACGCAGTCAATATCAGTACAATGTATACATGGCCGAGTTTGGAGATACTCTGCACATAACGTACGATTAGACTACTGTATTACCGTTTGTCTACCGAACGGAACAAAATACTATATACGAAAATTATAGTTTTTAACGTTGCAGTTACTGGAAGACATGATCACCTCAATAGTCGAAACTCCAGTAGTTTGCGAAATAGTTACAACTGTTTAAATGTTTGTAAAGCTCATAGGACTTAACTTGCGGGATCATGATTCCCTAAACTTACAACATCAAACATCAAATGTAACATATACAATTGTAGTATTTGGGTTATAGAACCGATAGTAAACAACGAAAGACATTTGTAAAAGAAATAAGTTGTTAATATGAAGCGGTGGTCTCTCATCTCTGATATACATTAATGACTTGCCATTCTAAGTTGATGAAGGTTAGTTCTTTTTGCTGATGATACAAGTATAGTAATCACATCCAAAAATCGAGAACTAACTGATGTAATCGTAAATAACGCTTTCCACAAAATTAATAAGTTGTTCTAACCAAACGGACTCTCATTAACTTTTGATAAAACACAGCAGATACCGTCCTGTATAGTAAATGGCACAACTCCAGTGATAAATATAGACTTTGAACTGAAGGCAGAATTTTCAAAATTATTCGTTCGTTTTGAAGGGAAACCAGAAATTTTCAAAAATTTTGGATGTGTGAATTGATGAGAGATTAAACTTGAAGCAACACATTGATCGTCTGCTAAAACTTTTGGGTTCAGCTACGTATCCTATTAGAGTTTTTGCAAAGTTAGGCGATGAGAATCTCAGTAAATTAGTTTACTACGCCTATTTTCATTTACTGCTTTCGTATGGCGTCATATTCTGAGGTAATTCACCATTCAGTAAAAAAGTATTCATTGCACAAAATCGTGTAATCAGAATAATTCCTGGAGCGGACCCAAGATCATCCTGGAGACACCTATTTAAAGATTTAGATATCCTAACAGTTACTTCAGAGTGTATATATATATATATATATATATATATATATATATATATATATATATATATTCACTGATGAAATTTGTTGTTAATAATCTAATAATCCAATCCAGTTCACACAGATGTTTACATGTTTGTAAATCTATCGAACTCAACTGATTGGTTATTAGTCCGTAGCTTGCAAACAATTTAAACTAAGGTAAACTAACCTAAGGACAACACAGACCCCCATGCCTGAGAGGGGACCCGAACCCCAGATGGCGAACGGCCGTGCGCATCCCGCATGGCTAATCCGCCGCGGCAAACCATATTCAAAAGTAATAGCAGTGTGCATAGGTATAACACCAGGAGAAACGATGATATTACTACGCAGGGTTAAATCTCACTTTGGCACGTAAAGGGATGAATTATGCTGCCACAAAAGTCTTCGGTCACCTATCAAACATCATCAAAACGTGACAGATAGCTAACTAGCATTTACAAATTAAAAGAATCTCTGAATGACAACTCCTTCTACTCAATGCATGAATTTTTAGATATGAATTAGCAAAACTAAAAACAAAAAATAAAAAAGTAAAAATAACCATAGAAAGAAAAAGAAAAAAAATAATACAAAATATATTTGTGTCGTATAACATTTTGTGTGATGTAATATATTGTACAGATACCTTTTATTACCCTGACACGTTCCACATCATTACGAAGTGTCGTATTCATGATCTACGGAACAAGTATTAATGTAAGCAGTATTAATGTGTAAGTATTAATGTAAGCAGTGTGACGTGGTGCAGCTCCCCGTCGCTGAGTCCGCCGGTTACTGGCGACCGGCCGAGCGTTCGGCGCGCTCGGCCGAGCGCTGGCGATCGGTTGCCCGCGACCGGTAGAAGAGGACGCTCGGCCGCGTACTCTCGAGAGACAGAAGGGCGAGCGGGACTCGCCGGTAAAAATCGGACATAATGCAGACCTCTAATATTGAGGTAAAACAAATTACTATTATAGTAAGAGATAAAAATATTTGTGATAGGGGCCTGAAAGAATAGAAGAATAATAGGAGAAAGTACAGCAACGTGGTAGAACGTTTCATGGAGTTTAATTTAAAAATAATTAACACTTCGTTTAAGAATCATGGAAGAGAACCCTATACGTGGAAGAGAACTCTGGAAGGTTGCAGGTTTATTGAACAATAGTAAGTGTTATTTCGTAACCTGTTAAAAACCTTTTCCCTTCCGTCATGTTTATCTGTTCCTCAAGAGACAACCATTTGTCCAAAGATTTTAAGAAACATTGCAGGCTGCCCAAAATTCATTGTTACTCGATTAATTCGGAAAAACAGAGCATTAGACTACAACGTACTGATAGTATAAGTACTGTTGCTTCATGTTCGAGCCGGAGCACATGCTGTAAGACTTTCAAATTATTATATCAAGGTAAGTGAAACAAAGTAATTTGCAAATTTCATTAAAAACGACTGACAAGTTACTATATTAGTAGAAAACAGTTTCAAAATGGTGTTACTTACGATAAAGAAAGCATATCCTACTCAATAAGGCCATATACAGTCATCCCAAATTTCCCTCCAAATACTAGAAAAAAAATTTCTAACAAATATGAATAGAAGTATGCAAAGAAATATTTGTTAATAATTTAATAAAAATTGGGGTTGAAAGGGTGAAAGTGTAAGACATTTCCAGAATCACATGTACTGTCTGTCCTTAATACAATGAATAGTGAATTGGAACTGGAGACATCGGAAAATCATAAGAAATTAATTAAGTTGGTAGTTGTACTTGTTGAAAGAATCAGAAGTTATTCAGAGTATCAAAAGAAGCTTTACGCAACGATTGAGTGAAACAGGGGAAAGATTCAGTAGAAGAATAACGGGTAGCGATGAAAGATGAAATAGTTGAGGTTATAAAGGAACAGGTAGGTAAATTGAGGTCCAGGAAATATACTTGAATATTCAGAAGATACTGAATTAAATCTTGAAATGGAAAACTGATAAAAAAGGAGGATCAAATTAAGGAGACAATGGTGTAAAGAGTGGGATTAACAAACTAAGGGCGAGGCTCAGGCACTGTGCTACGGCTCCAGCAGCAGCATAGCTGGCTAATACTCGAAAAGCCGACGTGCGGCGGTACACAGCGAAGTTTACGTGCGCAGATAGCTCTCAACCAATACAGTTGCGTTGGACAGCGTCGGCATACCTTTCTGTTGATGCGCAATACTTTGAGGCCCTCGCCACAGTGTACAGGGCGTGTGTATTTAATTAAGAATCTTTATTAAACGAGGCCCCGGACCCTGCCTCCAAATGTTATATTAACCCACTGCCGCTGTGTATTCGGTTTCCAATTTTCAACGAGCACTTCAGCCAACATGGCGCTGTTCCTGCCCGCACAGCCGTACCAATTGCGCCGGAGGTAAATATTTGATGTTACAAGTACGTGGGCTCTATACGTCCTGCGAAATTCAGCAGATACAAGCAGGCATAATTTCCTGTGCCCGCTGCTACAGTTTCGCTGTTTTATTTAGCTTGTGTTGTGTTGCATAGTTAACAACAGAAGTTTGTTGTACGTTTACATTTTGTGAAGAGTTATATGAAACGAGTGATGCAACACATTTAATTTTGTCACAACAGTTTTAATTATACTTATCGACGGTTCGTTTTTAAGAGCACAACGTCGAGGTAATTTTTTCTTTCGAAGTTTATTTGAATAATCTAGGTTTCTTTGCAAGTTTATTATTGTAATTTTTTCTGCCATTGTCAGCGATCTGATAACCTTCATAGATCAGTTCCCCAGTGGTATTCCCTACTTTGCATAACTGTTTCAGTTAAAATTTAAAGTTTAGAAAATATTACCTTACTTCGAACTGAATTCCTGTACAAATCTTCAAATGTTTGTAAACCTATCCAACCAAACTGATATGGTCATCAGTCACTAGACTTACAGTAAGGATAACAGACACACCCATGCCCGAGGGAAGATTCTAACATCCAACGGGAACGACAGCCTAGTCGGTAACATGACGCCTTAGACCACGCTGCCATTCCACGCTTCTAATTACGGCACACAAGTCTTTCAAAAAAAAAAAAAAAAAAAAAAAAAAAAAAAAAAAAAAAAAAAAAAAAAAAAAAAAAAAAATGTAAATCTATCGGACCAAAATGCGTGGTCATCAGTCCGTAGCTTACAAACTACTCAAACCTAGGTAAACTAACCTAAGGATAACACACACACACACCCATGCCCCAGGGAGGACTCGAACCTCCACGGCGAGCAACCGCGTGCGCACACAAGTCTTTGTACTATATCATAGTAAACAATGGATGGATTTGAAGCTTCTTTTCTTCTTTGTTTTCTCAAAAATATTTTATTGATGGTATTCATAAAATTGTATTCCCCAACGTATCAAGATTGCTAACGGATGCTCGAGTCTGTGCTTTACTTGATTGCGACTGAATGGAAGAAATTTTTATCGTTACCTGGGGATAGGAAAGTCTATGGGAGGTGGTGAACGGAACAAATTTGACCTGAGGCTAAATTAAACTCCTTAACTCAGTAGGAAAAGTATATATATGTACAGGGTGTCCCAGCTATCTTGTCCTCCCAAAATATCTCTGGAACAATAACAGCTATTGGAAAACGACTTTCACCGGTATCAATGTACGGCTGGGGTCCATTCTGGAAACATTCTAAAACAAAAGCAAATGTGTTTTTTAACACAAACTTATGTTTTTTAAATGGACACCTTATATTTTTTTCTTCAGCATTTCATAGCATGACAAATAACATAAAAGTGGCGTTGTTTGCATCGAATTGTTCCAATTACATCCCGCGATATTGCGACGCTAAGTTGACGCATGAAAAACCCGAAATGCGCTGCTAGCGCACGTCCTGATGCTCAGGCGTGAACCCCATGCTGCCCGTAATCGCGATGTGATTGACTTGCGTAATTGCACTTCCATACTTACCAAGAGGTCCGAAACAAATAATACTATTCAGCTACACAGCTATCAGCCAAATATCAACATTAGCCTAATGTACCACCACGAAAAGTACATGGGAATATGTAAGTACCACACCATAAAGAAAATACGAGATTCCAGTAGCTAAGAATAGGAAAAGAAATCGCAAGTAATAACACTAATATCACGGTTTTCGACCTTAACTTAAATAACAATAAGTATAAACTGTTTGCATTGTCTTTCGGATGACAATGTGTAGTAAACCATCTCAACAGCAATTAGTAATTGCTTTAAACAGTGCTTTAAATGTAATCGAATGTAAGGAGTGTACACAAATGTGAAAACTTGTATTTCTAGGCCTAATTTCGATAAAATGAAGACAGATAAATCTTGCCTTGCAAGTTAAGTGAAAATCAAAATGAAAGAACTTGTGAAAGTGTTTTCTTTCGATCGGACCACAACTTTCAGCACTCACACACACACTGCCGCCACCGTCCCAATCTCAGCGACGCCGGCTCAAGTAGCAGTTGGTTGAGTATTGCTTGCAACTGCTTATCTGGGCGAGAGTTAGAATTCTTCCTTGTAACAATTTTCTTAAACATCGTTTTTTGTGGAAGGCGCTCGTCATTATAGCACTCTCCCTTAGGATCCTTCGTATCGTGAGTTATTTGTCGCTGTCTGAAACTACAGTTATAGTATGAACTTGCCAGTCATTTATTAGTGTAATTTTTGTATTTATTAATGTACTCTAATCTGAAATTGTTTGATATTTTTAAAGTTTTGAGAACCGTTCCTATTTTAGTCAATTAATGGATCTTATCCTTATACTGATTCTTTTGTGAAATAAATTAGGTACATTTTGAACTTAACCTGCATCTGATTCAGTAGTTAGATTTCCCAATTTTCATTATATTTTGGTGGGTATTTGTTTGTCAAGAGGCCAGATCTTTTTAGGGCACATTTAAGTAATTGTTAGTAGGAGTCTACCTGTCCAATCACATTCTTGTGCTCCCTATTTGCCACATATCTGCACCTCTCAAACCACCCAGCTTGATGTAACAAATCGTAACTTTACATGGAGTACATGAAAGTATTTACAGATAAATAGCTCAAGCGGAACTGGGGTAACAGGCGCCGACACTTGCTGAAACCCATAACAGTACGTAGTGTGTACCCTTCAAGGGTGGCATTGTAGGCGATGATTCTGACACCCATTCGGTCATTCAGTTGGCGAGTATTACCTACCTGTATACTGGGTTTGCACAATTGTTCGTTCACGAGATACACGTGTCAGCAGTCGTCCTATCGTACCCTACACGAGCAGAAGTCATGACATGCTTTTGGAAATAAGTTACAAAAATTTGCAAAGCCTCGGGAAAGTCATTCTGGACCGTAATTGGTCGTCTTCGAAATGGAGGGAAGAGAGAATTAACCAGTCATAATTTGAAACTTCCGGGATTAGCTGTTGTGGTCCATGCGTAAAACTTTCCCCTGACGTTTCGCCTTCGACTTCCGAAGGCATCTTCGAAGGTGAAGCGCCAAACTGCAAGGGAACTACAGTGACCGCTGTATAAACTGTATAGACCATCCAGAGAGCTCCACTGACAATCACGTGACGTCGCCTGCTCTACGATCTCTGATACTGCCAACATTTTCGATTGAAAATAATGGATTGTCATATTGTCGCTGTTATGTTGACATCCAAATTTTGTCAAGTTTAATATCTTTTTCTTTCCTGTTAAATTATTTAGGAGTTTGAAAATTTCTATGGCCTCTCTGTAACTTACATACATGCTTGATAATGTGATATCTTTGCTATGACGCTCGCCTCATTAAATTTTATTTCATGGTCGCCTTCTTGATAAACATGTTTTGCTATGGCCTATTTATCAGTATGTCCTAGGCGGCAGTTCCTTTTATGTTCGTTCACACGGGTGTTAACACTTTTGTTTGTTGTTCCGATTTAAACCTGTCCACAACTGTAAGGAATTTTATAAACTCCAAGTGTAGCTACAGGATGTCGCATATCTTTTGCTGATCTTACACATTCTTTTATTTTTCTAGTAGATCTAAAAACAGTTCCCACATCATATTGTCGTAATACTTTCCCAATGCGATCTAAGATCTTACTAGTAAATGGAAGAAAAAATTTGCCCTTGTGCTGGTGATGATGACGGAAAGTAGTAGCAACGGTCAATAGATTGCAGTGCAATAAAGCTGCTGAGATAGATGAAATTAAGTCGGGACTCATCAAATACATTGGAACGTCAGGTCTGAAAAGACTACAAAGGATAACTGAAATGGCGTGGGAGTCGGGACCGGTTACGATTGAAAGCAGTAATGACACAAATTTTCAAGCATGGGATCAGAAAAATTCTAACAACTACAGGATGCGATTAAAATATGTGAAAACAAAATAAACAGTGTTGTATATGAAGACGACTTAGTTGTGATAGTAGATTCACTTGAAAACTTGGATTCTGATATTTCAGAGCTGGATCAGAGGTGTAAGGGCTATGGTGTGAAGATCAGCATCTTCAAAACGAAAGTAATGCCTGTGCTAAAGAGATTTAAACTGATTGAGTGCCAAACTGGAGGAATACAGTACTTCCTGAAAGATTACAATTGTGTGTTGGAACCGCTGGGATCTTTGTGAGGCTGGACCGTGAAGTGTGGCGGGATAGCTCAGATGGTAGAGCGCTTGCCTGCGAAAGGTAAAGATCACAGGTTCTGATCGCGGTACCGGCAAACAAGTATAAGCTGCCAGGAAGTTCCATATCATCGCACATAATGAAAGAACTTGAATCGAGGTGTAGCAAAGCTAATGCAGTAACTGCTCAGCGAAGTTGTACCCTCTTCTGCAAGAAGGAAGTCAGTACCAAGATTGAGTTAGTAGTGCACCGTTCTATCTTTTGACAATTGTTGCAAGATTAACTAAGATTATGTAAGAGACTCATGGGTTCGGCAGCTGAGGGTAGACCAAGGAGAAGTACTTAGATTTTGAAGTAACAGGTTTATCAACAGACGAGGCATCAATGTTAGCATTGAGTTGTGGATCTTGAAGGAAGTGTCTTGGATTATGCTCCAGACTGAACGCTGAAAGGCATAATCAATGTCTAATGGCGATAATGATGATGTTATTCGGTTTCATAGGCATATTGAAAGAGCATCAGATGGGAAACCTTTACTATTTAACACCTGGCGTAGATTGTACATTCTGATTATCTTAATGTATATAAAATTGAGAGGCCGGCCGCGGTGGCTGAGGGGACTGAGGCGCTCCAGTCACGGTCTGCTCGGCCACTATGGTCGGGGGTTCGAATCCCCCCCTCGGGCATGGATATTTATGCCGACCTTAGTGTAAGGTAGTTGATAAGTAGATTGTAAGTTTAGGGACTGATGACGCCGTAGTTAAGTCCCATAAGCCATACAAACATGTGAACATTTGATAAAGTTGAGATGTTTGTGCCCATATTTCACTCTGCAGTCATAACTACACATCGCAAACGAATACTGTTTGTATGTGGTAGTATGTATCAGTCTCCCATTGTGCACTATGGTGATATAGGATTGGTAACGAAAAGGGGGAGGAAGATACGTGTGGATGTCAATATTTTGCTCTTGAGCGAAAACTACACAATGAAGACGAATGTTGTTTTAGTACAAAGTCTCCCGTTGTACACCATAGCAGTTCCGTGTCGATAGCTATAACATGGTGGAAGATACAGTTATTGAAAGTAGTCAGCTTATATAAGATTCGGACTGAACACCAGCGATGGGTTTTGTCACTATAATAGCAATGAGGTTGTATACAGCGAAACGTGATGCACGTTCTTCAATTGTTTTGCTGCATCAAGCGTACGAATAAAGAAAAGTAAGTGCATATTCTAGTTTGAAAAGTAAAACTACCAAGAAAGATGCCAAAGCGTAAGAAAGAAATTTTGCGTTCTGGATCAGTTTCTCAAAGACATAATACGGTGCTGAAAAGTGAATCTACAGACGATAGAAACTTGAAATTTGTAGACGTTTTTTATCTTACACTGCAGGCATTAGCGATTTTTAGATATTCTCATCCCTAAGGGGGTGAAATAGGGGATGAACTATTTTTCGAAAATACCGGTACGTTGCTATTAAGGCAATTTTGAAGGAAGAAATACAAAACTTGAGATTTAGATGTTTGTTGGAATCTTAAAAACACATTATTCGATATTTTTGTAAATTCAACCATTAAGCGGTAGTAAGAAGGGAAAATATTCTAAGGGTGCTAGTAAGACAATTTTGATGCTAGATTGCGAAAATTTGGATTTGGAAGCATGGATCAATGGTGCAATTGGCGTGGCAAGTGGTATCAAAATACGTAATTTGGAAAGCATTTTCAAAGCTAAATCTATGTAAATTTACAGTTAGAAGTAGAGAAAACTAATGAAGACCATCCAGTCAACGCGTGCGAAGCAGCGGGAATTAAGCTAGTTGGTATCATGACCAGTCGGGGCATCAGTGTTGGCATTGAGTAGAGGATCATGGAGGAAGTGTGTTAGTAGGACAATGCCCCAGACTGACGGCTGAAAACCATAGTGTCCATTGATGATAATGGTTTATTTTGATTTCATACATGTATTTAAAGAGCAACAGCAGGGAAGACTTTATTATTTAACACCTGGAGTAGATGGTACTCTCTTATTATTGTATATAATGCCAAGGAAATATATGTAATCCGCAGGAAAGGTGTTTAAGATTTAGAGAACAAGTAAAGGTGCATAGGTTGCCTAAAGCCGTCTGGAATTCTATAGAAGATCGAAATTTTACACAATGCAACATTAAGCTAACGTTCTGTTTCAAAAGAAAGAAAAAGAAATGGCTAGAGCTGAGGGGAATTTGTCAAATCCAAGGTGCGCTGATTTTTCATATTATGAAATTTTTGTAACATTTCTTCAAGGTTCACAGGTATATCTACTTCCCTTTTTAGTATTTTGTTTAAAGAACGGGCATCAATCACTAACCTTACACACCCCTCCCGTTTGTTTACAATGGTTAACGGGTTGTTGTACTCACTATTTGTTGTTTCTACTTCTCTACCATTTTATGAACTTCTTGTACAGCCTGCTTTTTTCGATATGGGTGCTGAATAAGGTCTCACAGAGAATGGCTCATGTGGCAACACTTCTATCTGGTATTCAAAATCATTGATATTACCAGATTTGTCCGAGAAAACCCTTTTATTCCTTGCTAGAGTTTCTAGTAATTCGGACTTCTGACTTGAGGATAGATGGACACAGACAGGAGTAAGAGGTCCCGAACAGAGGAGGGCGCGACAGCGGAGGTGCGGACGCCCACGCAGGCCGGCGGGGCAGGTGGGAGGGGGCGGCCGGCGCGCGCGCATGCGCACTGAGTCCGGCGGCGGCGGCGGCGACCGCGAACAGCGTTTTGCCATCTGCAGCGGCCATTACCCACACCCCGGCCCATCCAATCGCAATTCTCTTTCGGCGTCCCGGCCTGCAGCGGACAGCGCAAACACCGCACCAATGAGATCGCCAGCCGCCGATGCCGCCGCCAGCGCCCGAGCTGCCGCCGGCGGGCGCTGTTCAACACAGCACCAGCACTGTCTCTGATCAGGACGCAACGCACTGACGTGTTTTACGACCCACTTTAGATTTGTAGTTTTATAAGTTTTGCAAACATTTTGGACCAAAATAATAATCTAAATAATAAAAAAATAATTAATAAGTGTGTCTGAAACCCTATAAGGAAAAAAAATTGAAAGTCGCGGGTTCCGAACCACTGACCTTTACCGTCAAAGTCCAACGCACTGCCCACTACGCTACAGCTAACAGTTACAAATTGCGTTCTGTAATCTCATAATATTGATGGCGGTTGATAACTGATGGCCGGCCGCGGTGACCGAGTGGACTGAGGCGCTCCAGTCACGGTCTGCACGGCCACTACGGTCGGGGGTTCGAATACCCCCTTGGGGATGGATATTTCTGCCGTCCTTAGTCTTAGCTAGTTCATAAGTAGTTTGTAAGCTTAGGGACTGGTGACCCCGTAGTTAAGTCCCGTAAGTTCTGCAAACATTTGAACATTTGAATCGATAACTGATGGTAATATGGCATTTGTAGATGCTAGATTATCATTTATCGTACGAAGAACGACATTTTTTTCTTTATTATTCAGTGCGCTATTGCTTTGAAATAACACTGTGTATGTTACAATAAGAAAATCAACAAATACGCAACGCAAGATAGCGTATATCAAAGATACTTCTGGGCGAGGAATGTCACCTGACATCTGCGAACGGCTGCTTTTCCTTAATTCAATGGAAGATGTCGAAACTCCGTTATTTTTACAAATATTTCTCAAACGATACGATATATGAAAAAACATAAGGGAACAAAGTTTTAGAGTATTTTCTGTTCTACGTATTCGTCTATTCAATTTTCGCGTCAGATGAACGGTTTATTTTCAATTAAAATTACATTACAAACGGGTATTTTGGTATTACTAACGTATTTCTTGTCCGAAATATTTTAAAAAGCGTGGTTCTGGTCTCTAGCAGCCAACGATTGTCTGTAAAATTTGGTGCCGATCGGTAGAACGGTTCGACCTAAAAAGTGGGAACACGTTACAGTCAGACAGACATCGTCAAATCGCCGTTATTTTTGCAAATATCTCTGCAACGATGCAAGATATGAAAAAAATATAATAGAGCAAAATTGTAGAGAATTTCAAATGTTAAAATCTTTGCAAAGCTTATGGGACTTACCTACGGGGTCTTCAGTCCCTAAACTTACAAACTACTTATGAAGTACTTACGAACTACGACGGCACAAATATCCATGCCCGAGGGGGGATTCGAACCCCCGACCGTAGTGGCCGTGCAGACCGTGACTGAAGCGCATCAGTCCCCTCGGCCACCGCGGCCGGCAATTGTAGAGAATTTTTCCCTCTACCAATTAGGTTATTCAGTTTTCGTGTCAGATGAACGGTTCGTTTGCAATTACAATTATATTACAAACGGATTTTTTTTGGTATTACTACCGTATTTTTTATCCGAAAAATTTGAAAAAGTGCGGTTCTGGTCTCTGGTGGCGTACAATTATGTCTATAAAATTTGGTGCTGATCGATTGAACAGTTCGTCTTAAAAACAGGGAACACGTTACGGACAGACAGACGGACAGACGGACAGACGGACAGACAGACATCCCAAAATCGCCGTTACTTTTGCAAATATCTCTGAAACGATACAAGATATGAAAAAAAAACATAAAAGAGCAAAGTTGTAGAGAATTTTCTCCTCTGCAAATTCAGTTATTAAATTTTCGTGTCAGATGAATGGTTAAGCCGTTATTTTCATTTAAATTTCGAGCTGTCAATAGACGATCGCAAAGCCTTAGTTTTAGTGTTGCTACCGTAACATAAAGTGGGCCAATATACATTGACTCGTAATTAGATCTCATTATGTATGCTCTCAATGTCTTAAAATACAGTTGAACCCTATAATGGCCCACTCTATGTTACCGTAGTAACACTAGAATCGTCCTTTGAGAGCGCGAAATTTAAATGAAAATAATGGCTTAACCATTCATTTGACACAAAAATTTAATACCCTACTTTCTAAAGCAGAAAATTATCTACAACTTTGCTCTGTTATGTTCTTTCATATCTCGTATCGTTGAAGAGAGGTTTGCAAAAATAACGGCGATTTTGGATGTCTGTCTGTCTGTCCGTACCGTGTTCCCTGTTTTTAAGTCGAACCGTTCAACCGATCAGCACCAAATTTTATTGACATAATTGTACGCCGTCAGAGACCAGAGCCTCCCTTCTCAAATTTTTCGGAAAACTATACGTTAATAACACAATAACACGTTTGTATTGTAATTGGAATTACAAACGAACCGTTCATATGACACGAAAATTGAATAACACAACTTGTAGAGGGGGAAATTCTCTACAACTTCGCAATCTTATTTTTTTCATATCTTGCTTCGTTGCAAAGATATTTACAAAAATAACGGCGATTTAACGATTAACGATGTCTGTCTGTCTGTAACGTGTTCCCAGATTTTGGGTCGAACCATTCAACTGATCGGCACCAAATTTTATAGACATAATTGTTGGCCACTAGAGACCAGAACCTTGCTTTTTAAAATATTTCGGACAAAAAAATTCGTTCATCTGACACGAAAATGAATAACCTACAACTTTTGTTTCTTATGTTTTTTTTTCATATCTCGTATCGTTTGTTAGATATTTGCAAAAATAACGGAAATTTGACGCCCACCATTGAATGAACGAAACCCAGTCGTTCGGAGGTGTCACGTGACATTCTCGCCCAGAACTCTCTCTGGAATACGCCATCTTGCGTTGCGTATTTGATGATTTTCCTATTGTAACTTAAACGTTGTCATTTCAAAGCAATGGCGCACTGAAAAATTAACAAAAACACGTCGTTCTTCGTAGGATAAATGATAATCTAGTGTCTATAAATGCCATACAGCATCAGTTAACAACTGCTATCAATAGTACGAGTTTTGGTCGCATATTCTAATAGCCGCAATGTAGTGGCCAGCGCGTTGGATTGTAATGTTCGTGGTCAATGGTTCGGAACCCGCAACTATCCCCCCCCCCCCCCCCCCCCCAAAAAAAAATTCTCCTTTTTTCCTAAGGGGGTTTCGGGCACTCTTGTTGATTAAATAGAGCTATGTTCTTCAATGTATAGAGTTGTGCATATGTAAGAATTCTCCCTCTAAAATGCGTGTTTGTTCTATTTCATGAACATGCTGTGAAATAAGTAACGACGAACTGAACAATGGTCTTCTGAAGCATATGCATGTAAACTTGGTGGATACTGTAAGAATGAACATTCTGAACAACGTGCTGATACAGGTAGTTTCGTATATAAAGGAAGTCTCAGATTTCTGTTGCAAGTGTAGTTCCTTAACGAAACGGAATGGAAGTGTATACATTGCAACAAATAAACTGTACATTTTTTCTAAGCCTTTATTAACTATTTATGGCATATATTGAAAATCATTAATTAGAATCAATACATCTACTAAAATGTTTGTCTTTGATATGGATGCTTTTAACGTAGATGGTATTACTTTCCCTGTATTTCGGATATGACTTGGTTCATGTTACTCTGTTCTGCGCTAAAATAAAGAGCAAAATACTATTTCAAATCGTAATTACGTTTTCTTTTACAGCTAAAATCACAAACAGAATAAGTGTGGTATCTGAAAAATGTGCAACTGATATTTTGAAAGAAAAAAAAAGCATATAAGTTGAAATCTGTACATACAGTTTCTTACGGTGGTTGAACAAACTGATACGAATCAAATGGCCCTTCCTCCTGTTATTATGATGTGTTATATATTTCGTGAGTTAAGATAAAGCTGATAATATTTGTTGGTATCAACAGTGATAGAATTGGCACAACTTCGAAGTTATAATACAATTTAGTCCATATTGAAATGATTTTTTTTTTTTTTTTAGAGTTATTGGTCATTTAAGTAGACCTTGCAAACAAATTTAGTCCCAAACCAGAAATACAATCGACACCTTTTGTAGACATTAATTACTTTATTATTATTTGCTACTAATTTTTTTTTTTTGTAGGGACGATGTTTCTTTCAATAATATTTTATATATTTTAATTTTAGTTAAAATATATTTTTGTACTTGCCGTAGTTGGAGGGTAGAAGGAGTGCGGTCAACTTATTATTTATGTTATCTGAAATGGGGAAACTGTTCAGTATAGTTATTCAATACAGTGAATTTTAATAAAAATATTACTATATTCATTGCCTTAATTTTGTCTGTGGCAGAAACTCAGTTTTAAAAATAGGAAAAACCTGTTGCAGAGCTTTTTAATACAATGTGCTGCTGCTATTTTAAACTAAATATATTCACTGCGTAATCAAATTATTTTTATCTTATCACATTTATGAAAGCTTTTCGCAAGAAGAGACAGTTATTTTATAAGATAGATAATGGGAATAGAAATTTGAAGTAATCCAGAATGAAAATTTCCCTCTGCAGCGGAGTGTGTGCTGATATGAAACTTCCTGTCAGACTAAAATTGTGTGCGAGAACCGGGATTCGAGCCTGGGACCTTTGCCTTTTGCGGGCAAGCACTCTACCACTGATCCATCCCGACACGAGTCAAGGTCCGTCCTCAAAGTTTCATTTCTGCCAGTACCTCGACTCCTACTTTACAATTGGTAGAGCGGTTGCGCGAAAGCCAAACGTCCCAGGTTCGAATCCCAGTGTTGGCACAAGCTTGTAATCTGCCAGGAAGTTTCATTTGGAGTAATGTCTGCCGCCCGCGGTGGCCGAGGGGACTAAGGCGCTCCAGTCACGGTCTCCACGGCCACTACGGTCGGGGGTTCGAATCCCCCAACGGGCATGGATATTTGTGCCGTCCTAGTTCGTAAGTAGTTCATAAGTAGTTTGTAAGTTTAGGGGCTGATGACCCCGTAGTTAAGTCCCATAGACTACACAAACATTTGAACATTTGGAGTAATATCTGACGCAGTGATCAAGAAAATCCGTGAATGACATTGGTATCATATTGTTATCTACCTTGACATACTGCTTGAATTCCCGGAGCGATTCAAAAGTGAACGTTATGTTTGTAAAGTTCCACTCAAATCTATCACAGCACTTTTCCATTGGCAACAACACCAACGAGACACTCCACAAAAGTATTAGTTTCAAAATAGTCCGACTACATATCTCTGCACTTGTGTGTACCACGCAAAACTACACAAGTACGATGCAATTCTAAGAACCACATGTGAACCAGAATAAATCCATATGATACAGTATCCTCGACCTCAGTTCTTCGGGGATAGTTGGAGAAATTAGCAACTTACTTACCTTCCACAATGGTGGAAATAACGTAGTTAGGGACTGTATCTTCGTATCTAGTCTCATCCTGTTAATCCTTACAAATGAAACGCCAGGTTCCATATATCTACGGCAGGATGCCTTAGGGATTTGAAACTGCCGTGTCCCTCGGTGCGAATATAGTGTGACAACAAGCGGAGAACTGCGGTGGACAAGTTGGGCATAAACTTTGGGAGTAAACGACATTGTTCCTCGGAGCACCATGAGGAAACCGTTGTCTGACGGGACTAATTAAAACTCATTTGTTATAATTAGACCGTAAATATTAAGCAGTGGCTGCGGGAACCGAAGTAGTTGGGTGCCAGGGGACGGGGAGCGACCGAGCGCGGCCGCCGAACTTGCCGGCGGCGGCGCTGCTGGCTAATTCACGGGCCAACTTGCGGCGCGCTGTAGGGGCTCCCGAAGATGATTTACGTGCTACTGACCGAAACGCCGATATGGCCTGCAGCCGTTACATTTATTTAGTGTGGCATGATGTTAAACTTCTACTATTTGACCGGTTGTCATATCGTAGTTTGTTCTACTTCTTCCACAACATCTTGTCCAACGTACACATTTGAATGGAATGCTAGATTAGGAAGGTTAGTTTCATTCGGTGATTTTAAGGGGATACGGAATCAGATTTTTGGTGAAAAAATAGATTTTCGTTTTATTCCCTTATTATATTCTGTCAAGTATTCTCTTGAATAATCATACATAGCTCAACTAAACGATTTTATTTTTATAGATTGTGAGATCGGGTATTGCGCTGTAATTATACACGTCTCAAGTGGCTGACCATAAACTTTTTCGCAGTACATTTATATGACATGAATTCAAATCAATGAGGTTAAAACATAAGGAGACGCCCTTACGCTGAAAAAGTGAAGCTTGCCTCCGCAATATTGATAACTCTTGTAGAAGTTTTTGTACTGTAGAACTGATTTTATGTCACTTTAAACAGAAATAATATGTCCGGCAGTTTTGCCATGAGGTTCAACATGTTAAAAGCTTGAGAATTACCGTTAAAAATTAATTTTTCAAATATCTTATGATGAGTATTTATTACTATTTATCCAAAAAATATATTGTTTGAACATATATACTTTGCACTGACTGTCATTTCAATGCATTAACAGCAAGAGGGTTGACTCAACGCATAATTTTATCAACGAAATAGCATTCCGTAACTGACCAAGATGGCGGACAGGCTTCAACTACCGTATATGCTCGACATAGATAACGCCATCTCCCTTTATTTTAACCTCCTTGATTCAAATATCCCGCTTTCCAGAGACTCTTTATACACTCTTTGTCCGAAAATGATTCTCCCTGGTTTCATCAAGTTACTCTTTGACTTCGTGAGTTGGGATTGTTTCTAAACAGTGTGCTATACGAAAGGGAAGACACTAGATAATTAGAAAACCTTGGATGGCGAAGGAAAATTGACTGAGTCCATGATAGACTACATTCAGAATTGCTGTGGCCTTGCAATCAGGCAAGATACAGGCAGTATTCAAGAAATGAGAAAAGCTATATGGGAGAGAAATACATTCACCACCACAGCCTCCGTTAGCCATCGTGGAAGAAATAATGACCATTCTCAGAGATCTGGCTGACGGAAGTCTTCTGATGAAATGTCTTCACGGAAAAACGCAGAACCTCAACGACTGCTTGAATACTGTGATGTGACATCGTCTCCCAAAATCAGTGTTTGTCGCAATTAATACGCTATATTTTGGTGTATGGTGCTGTTGCAATCTTCAATCTTGGGATTATAACTAAATGCCAGGGCCGGCCGCAGTGGCCGAGCGGTCTGCGGTCTGCAGTCACAGTCTGCACGGCCGCTACGGTCGGTGGTTCGAATGTCCCCTTGGGAATGGATGTTTGTGTCGTCTTTAGTATAAGGTAGTTCATAAGCAGTTTGTAAGTTTAGGTACTGATGACCCAGCAGATTCGTCCCTTAAGCTTAACAGACATTTGCATATTTTAAATGACAGGTCCGTGAAAAGCTGGGTTTGCGTGTTGGTTCCCATACAGTACATCCTTTGTGGACTTTAAATCAGCACAGACTAAGGCATGCTGACAATATAATCAAGAAATTAGTGAAAAAAGTAAGACAGGTTCAGATGGTTGCAAAAGAAAACTTGAAGAAGATTATGAAGACTGTGATGGGTGTATTAACTAAGTATAATTTTCTTCCCCATTTCCAGTAAGTTTACTTTTTACTTCTTCTAGGAACATTATCTCATGTACTGGTGAAAATAGAAGCCTGAAGTCAAAAAGGTTTCTTTTACGTACTGAAACAATGATTTTGTGATTACTTGATTTACAAAATCAGTAATCAGTGATAATCCAGTAAAAAGTTATGGAAAATAATTAAAATAAATTTAAAATATCTATGTAAGAAAATACTTTGACAATAAAAGTCGTTTCAGTATTGTTATAACAAATTAATCTACATACAGTAAAAATGTTATCTCCTCTATCTCCAGTACTTTGTGAGAAAATGCTCCCTACAGTAGGCATATTTTAACATTTCAGGGATAGGCGATTCCGAATTCCCTTAAAGGGCGTTTGTTTGTTCCGGATTTATTTATTTATTACTTTTTATTTTTATTCATTTATTTTTTCGTCTTTGTTAAGGTCAGCATTTCCCTGGCGACATACCACGATATTCCACTGTAGTGGATATTGGTGTATGTAGGAAAGAGTAAGAAGTCATATCATAAAAATACATTTTATTTTATCAACGTTTATTCGCAATGGCGAATTTATCACAGCTTCACTCTGTAAGGTATTGAAGTCCTAGCAAATGGTGACACCAAAATTTGTGCTGGGTTTCCCGTTTTTCGCGAGCTGTCGCTTTACCATTAGGCTCTCCAAACGTGACTCCAGTTCGTTGGGCCGGTCCTGGAGTCATGTTCCGATAGCCTAAATACCCTAATGGCAAGGCGGCCGCTAGCGAAAAGCGGGTAACTGGGTTCGAGTCCCGGCCCGTCTAAAATTGTCGTACGTCACCGTCTGGTAGTATATCAGTACCTTATACAGTGAAGCTGTGAGAAATTCGGTAATTGCGAATAAATATTAAAAGAAATATTTCATCACTGTAATTCGTCACCATACAGTAATTTAGATATATTTGAGATTCAGTCATGTTTGTAAAATATTCAATAGTACACACTTAAAAAAGTACGTTTGTGACAAAACACGTTATAAATTGGAATCTCCCAACTGAAAATTCTTATAATTGTAATTGTGTTCTTATTTATTTGCTCATGTATGAGTGTCAGAATTCAGTTACCTGCTCCAACTCGTCTTCATTTGCAGCAGTTTTAATACATTCTAGGTCATAGTGTTTGCACGTATCTTACCTTGGCGCACCAAACATTAAAACTTAATTCACAGATATTTACTATTTTATACAACGTTACACTGATCGTGATCTGTGAGTTTCCATTAATGATTAGTCGATATCTTCCTGTATCTGATGAATCATGGTTTACGTGGTCCTTTACTTGTGAATTACCACTGGAATGATTTAGTAATGTCGAAAAGTGTTTTATGTGGGCTCGTATTAAATCGCGAACATCATTGTCAATAATGCATATTTTATCTGTCATTAGCAGCCATGTCACATTTCTAAATCACCTGCAGCAGAGTTCTTCTCCGTCTCTATTAGACACAATGTGGTCGGCACGTTAAGCCCAAATCCGCTTTCCTCCTCCTAGAGTTTCTATTCGTCATCGGCTGATAATAAACATATTACGTAGTATTTACACTGACCATATTTTATGTTCGTCACTTGATAGATGGTAAAATTTGCTTGTACAAATCTGTTGCAAAATCCACATTCAAGTTATTGTACTTTTTTCTTTTCCTTTTTTTTTTACATGATTCATTACAGGCTATAGCCAGGAAGAACGACGGCTGCTTACGTTATAAGGCTTTTAAATTTTTATGCATCTTATCTATCTACTTAACATATTTACACCCCATTTTATTTTCAAATTTTTACTGAGATGTGGTGTAACAGCCTTAATACACTTTTAAAAAAGTGTTCGTCGGGCCGTATGGGGTGGGAAGGAGGTGACACGTGCCCCTGTGCCCCTCCCCTGAATCCGCCCTTGCAGGTATGGATGTTTGCATGTCTTTAGTATAAGTTATTTTATAAGTAACTTGTAAGTGTAGAAACTGATGACCCCGCAGTTAAGTCCCATAAGCTTAACAAACATTTCAGTCGAGAAGTTGGCAATATCAGAGACCATAGCACAGCCGACGTCACGAGATTGACATCGGCGTCCTCTGTTTGACACATATACAGCGCTCACTCGCGCGCTCGTTGCAGAACGCCGCTTTACATCGAAGGATGCCTTCCGCAGTCGAGGGCGAAACGTCAGGGAAAAGTTTTATGTATGGACCACGACATCTCAGCCCGGACGTTTTTAGTGATGACAATACCTGCCGTGAAAGCCTCGATTCTATTATTAGTTTAAGCAGTTTCTAAGCATAGGGACTTGTTACCGCAGCAGTTAAGTTCCTTAGATTTACAAACATTTGAACAGAGAATGGGTAATTTAGTCCTCTACAACTTTTGTATGACTTCTTCATTGATTTCTTACTGTAAATGATATTAACAAAAACCGAGGTAAAAAAATAGTTTTAAAAAAATAAAAAATGTAAAATTTGTCCTACTTTGATGAACACTAGTATGACAACGAATGGTCCAACAAATATGCGATTCGTCTCATTCAGTGGAGAATAAAATTCCGTTCAGCTTTCAATAGTAAATTTTTTTCGATATTGTGAACTGCTTATTAGATACAAAGGTAACACCTCTTTTTACACGACACAACTTAAAGCCCAACTCTGTCCAGGGGAAAAAAGTATCCAGTCATATGGGGTCATAAAAGCTATGAAACCTTTTGTAAAATTATTTTCGATTTGGATTCTAAGTCTATTGGCTTGAATTTAACAAGAGAGGAATGTAACAGACATATCTCTCTGTGTCAGCGCAATGGAAGCGCCATAAATCCCGAACATTCATTGACGGCCTTTCAAGAGATAAAGAATATTCAGTTCAAAAGGAAAAAGATTAACAAGTTACAATGATAGATTCCAAGGAATCACACACGCAACGCATTCAGGGAGTTTCAGTAGCTGAATCGCGGATCGCGTTAAAAATTTCCCGCTAACATGTAAACTAATACCGCAACTTGAGCGGCCGTCGTCATGTGCAGGACACGTGATTAATCACCGTAATGGCGGCTTTGGCGGAATTAGCGCTGCTTATGAATATGCAGTCAGTTAGGGACACTAGTCCGTGATTAATTAGGGGTTCGCTGACGCACGCTCGGCGCACTAACGTCAAGGTAGATTTTCACTGACGGTCGTTTAAGCGAAAGTATTCCACTCGGCGCAGTACGGCGGTAGTATGCACAACTGAGGGATACGATACGCGCAGACGGCACTGCGCAGTCCTACGGGCAGGTTCGGCTGGGCGTGGCCCGGTCGTCCCGCACACACCTGGGCCGGCGCGGCGGGTCGTCGGGTCGGCCGTCGGCCCTCGCCGCCGCCCCCTGGGGCGCGCCATGCATGTTGTAACGTGTTTGCCCCGCCGCCGCCATCCGTCAGCCGTGGATATTTCATGAGCACCTGCTCCCGTTCGCGACGACCGACTCCTTATGTCGTCGTCAACGCTCCACCGAGGAGAACGCCGAACACCACTGCAACCTACTTCACGTTGCTCCACGCGAATAGAGGCTCTCAGTACGTCAGGCAACTGCTGTTGCTGAGAAAGTACCTAGAGAGATAACGTCTTTCGAGAACATTATCGAAAGAAAGTGCACAGGGTGTTCCAAAAGGCATTGCCCAAACCATCAAGACGTTGCAACAGACGAAAACAGATAAAAAGTATTAGTGAACCTAGAAAGACCAATGAACCAATGACAGCAAATCCCAAGCCGAGGGGACTGAGGCGCTCCAGTCACGGTCTGCACGACCACTACGGTCGGGGGTTTGAATCCCCCATCGGGCATGGATATTTGTGCCGTCCTTAGTGTTAGCTAGTTCATAAGTAGTTTAGGGACTGATGACCCCGTAGTTAACTCCCATAAGCTTTACAAACATTTGGACATTTTGCAAATGCCAAACTCGTCCTCAAACGGATAGCGTATTGACAAAAATTCCACAGTGCCGTCTACGTGTTATTATGGAATGTTTACAGCCGGGCTATTCCATTTGATCAGTTTTGACTCCATGGTGACACTCGTGCTGATTTGTAGAAAATTTTCAACAATCAGTCGTAAATACACTCCTGGCCAGTAAAATTGCTACACCACTAAGATGACGTGCTACAGATGCGAAATTCAATCGACAGGAAGAAGATGCTGTGATATGCAAATTATTAGCTTTTCAGAGCATTCACACAATGTTGGCGCCGGTGGTGACATGTACAACGTGCTGACATGAGGAAAGTTTCCAAGCAATTTGTCATACACAAACAGCAGTTGACCCGTGTCGCCTGGTGAAACGTTGTTCCGAAGCCTCGAGTAAGGGGGATAAATGCGTATACATAACGTTTCAGACTTTGATAAAGGTCGGATTGTAGCCTATCGCGATTGCGGTTTATCGCAGCGCGACATTCCTGCTCGCGTTGGTCGCGATCCAATGACTCTTAACAGAATATGTAATGGGTTCAGAAGGGCAATACGGAACGCCGTGCTGAATCCCAACGGACTCGTATCATTGGCAGTCGAGATGACAGGCATCTTAACCACATAGCTGTAACGGATCTTGCAGCCACGTCTCGACCCATGAGTCAATAGATGGGGACGTTTGCAAGACAACAACCACCTGCACGAACAGTTTGACGACGTTTGCAGCAGGATGGACTATCAGCTCGGAGATCATGGCTGCGGTTACCCTTGACGCTGCATCACAGACAGGACCGCCTGCGATGGTGTACGCAAGGACGAACCTGGTTCACGAATGGCAAAAGTCATTTTTCGGATGAATCCAAGTTCTATTTACAGCATCATGATGGTCGCATCCGTGTTTGTCGACATCGCGGTGAACGCATATAAGTAAAGACATGCGCTCGCTTAATTCTCGTTAATGTATAGTTAAGACAACAGTAAAAATGTTTAATCTCGAAAACCCTGTGCCTACTTCTTTAGAGAAACTGTAACTCTTTACTAACAGAGACAGGCGTCCACAATGTCTAAAGTATCAAGAATTATTGCCCAAAAACATCAATTTACAGCATCATTACAGGAGAAAAAAGGACCCCCAATATTTGCTTGTGTGTCGCACATCCCTACAGTCTCCATGAGGAAGTAAATTGGGTCCATATTTTCTTCCACTGTTTTTCTAAATTGAAAACCTTAGTATTTTTGTCATTTCTTGTGATAAATGCTAGATCGATCGCAATGCCACTCATTGTTGCCCCTGTTTAGCGCGTTCTGGTACTTTTAAGACAGGCGACTTTCCGTTAATTGGTAATTAAAGTGGTGTGCTACTCATTCACTTGAAGTAACCTGTTATGCTAAACGCAAATGTACAATTTCTTTGAACTGAAAAAAAGAAATCATAACCAGCTTTTCCGGAAGAAATTCGTATTACAATGTTTACGATCAAAATGGTGGAAACTAAGGTGTTGTTCAACGTGATAAATCACTTAGTCACGATGTGGATTGTTTTTACATTGTAGCAACAACTTCTAAAATCAATGATTCCTTCATTAAAAAAATAACCGAACGAAGTGGCGCAGTAGTAACACACTGGACTCGCATTCGGAACGATGGTGGGTCAAATCCACTTCCGGCCATCCGGATTCAGGTTTTCCGTGATTTAGCTAAATCACTCAGGCCAAAAGCCGGGATGGTTCCTTTCGAAGGGCGCGGCCCATTTCCTTTCCGATCCTTACCCAAACCAACAGGAGCTTAAGCTGCGCCTTTAACGACCACGCTGTGAACAGGGCGTTAAACGCTAATCTTCCTTCCTTCATTAAAAAATAAGGGGAAAATTCATTAAAGACTTTATAAGAAATACTCCTTACCTTGGTTCCGTGAAACAGGCATTTAAAAATAATGCCTTATTAAATTACAGTTATGAAAGCACATAATTAATATCCACGACCACAGAGCTTTTATATTAATTATAATAACGATAGACACTATTATCGCTGAGGATTGACCTGGGGCAAGTGTATGACGACAATAACATGAAATGGAATGTCATTGTTGAATTGCTAATGACGAGTAGGTTGAACCGGGCGGGCCACGTATTTAGGATGGCAGAAAAAATACTTCCGAAAATGTTTTACACGACAATGGACGGAACAAGAGTAGAAGGAATACCCAGATTTAGGTGGCAAGATCTCCGGGAGGACACAGCAAGGATGAACATCAGTAGTCAATGGAAAAGCAGAGAACGCAGCAGAAACGGATGGAAGGGGCTCGTGGAGCAGTCGTACGGTCGAGAATGCGTATTTCCCATGTGAAGTGAGGAGAAGTTCTCTTATCAGGACGTCCACCCATCTCATAGGTCCGTTCAGGTCGTCATATTGTAAGGGCGGCAGTGGCAGTTCGGAAAGCTACCACAGCACAGATAAGAGGGTTGAGAGCTCAGTAGTGTCAACACGAATTGTTGCCAACCGGTTACTGGCAGTGGGATTACATGTGCGCTTATGTATAACCCGTCTTTCATATACGCCACAGCATTGACATGCAAGTCTCGACTGAATATAGCCAGAGGATCACTCGATAGATTGAATGGCGCAGATTCTGCACGGACGCAAGTGTTGGTCGTTTGCTCATGCGTTAGACTTGGCGAGCTCTGTCTCGAGCAGTGCTTTTATCCATGACACTCTGACCTTATGCTCTAGAGAGCGAAAAGTTTGAACACTCGTCCACCGTTGGTGTTTGTGAATGGAACTCTGACTAGCACTTGGAATGTGCTGAATATTGTAAGACGCATTAATTAAGACTTCCAGGGTTCACCTGCAAAACTTTCTTGTCCCGACGTTTCGTTGCCTACTGCGGGCAAAATCTTTAGGGGTGAGTCGACGACTGGCTGGTAGCCGCTGGTGGTCCTGCCTGTATAGAGCGCATACAGGGAGCCATCACTTGTCACGTGCTAACGACTATGATCTTTGACCTGTGCCATCTCTCTCGATTACAGGTAATCGATTGTCACATCATTAGTGCAAAGTTGACCGCCATATCTGATTTTAAACCTTCTACTTTTCTGTTGATCTTATTATGTTGCAAAAAATGTTCAAATGTTTGTTAAGCTTATGGGACTTAACTACGGGGTCATCAGTCCCTAAACTTACAAACTACTTATCAACTACCTTATACTAAAGAAGGCATAAATATCCATGCCCGAGGGGGGATTCGAACCCCCGACGGTAGTGGCCGTGCAGACCGTGACTGGAGCGCCTCAGCCCCCTCGGCCACCGCGGCCGGCTATTATGTTGCTTCTGGGTCTCTATGGCTCCTCTATACATCCGTGTATAACAATGTAAGGACTTGGCTAGGACGCTAGTTTTACTGAATATTACTTCATGGTCCCCGTTTGTAAAGACATGTTTCGTTACAGGTGATATGTCGCTGTCTTCCAGTCGACAATTGAATCTGTGTTCCATTAAGCGGGTATTAATAATTATTTTCGTTGTTCCTGTTAGACCATGCCAGAGCTACACGGAATTTTAATACACATCAGGCGTTGCTAGAAAGTGCCGTGCATCTTTCACTGATCTGAAAAATTCACTAATCTTCTTGGTAGGCCTAAAGATTTTTTCCACTTGAAACTTAGCCAAAAAGAAGAAGCTTTGAAATTAGATAACATATGGCGGTCAACTTCGTACCAACGATGTGACAATCGACTACCTGTAATCAAGAGAGATGACACTGGTCAAAGATAACTTCATAATCATTAGCTAGTGACAAGTGGTGCGGTCTCTATGCGCTCGGTATAAGCAGGACCTCCAGTTTGATTTTATTGCATACGAACAAATATATCTGTGTACTCAATAAAAATGGGACACATGTTATCTGGCAATTTATTGCATTTCGTCTATACCACCACCTTCTAAAATAATGCCTATAGCTACTGAAAGTAGAGCATTCCGGTTGAACAGTGGTAGCGTGCCAGACTACAAATCCAAAGGTCGCGGGTTCGATCCCTGCCAGGTCCTAGGTTGTTTATCTGTCACTGTCCTCTTCTTTCACCCCTGGAAGTGTTGCTGATGTGAGAAATACCGAGTAGCACCGTGGTTCGGAACCTACGTCAAACTGTAGGTCCCACTATAACTAGCTAGGTAAGTCAGTACGAAGGTCGGAGGAAGGCAACGACATACCACCTCCAAACAGAACCATGTCTTGTAAAGCACTGTGGTGTTCAAACCAATCTTCGGATTAATGAAGCCGCGGTAGAGTAGCCGAGCGGTCTAAGGCGCCTCGCTGCGGAGAGCGCGGTTGCTCGCCGTCGGAGGTTCAAGTCCTCCCTGGGGCATGGGTGTGTGTGTGTGTTGTCCTTAGGTTAGTTTACCTTAGTTTAAGTAGTCTGGTGACCACGTAGTCTGGTCCGATAGATTTACAAACATTTGAACATTTTTTGGATTAATGAAATAAATCGCAATTTGCGATCACTTATGGCATCACTGTACTACGTTTAGATGGAATACCAAAAGACGGCGAACAAAAATTTGTGCTGGGCTGGGTGTCGAACTCGGGATCTCATGCTTACTAGGCAGACGCGTTGACCACTCCGCCACCGAGGACACAGTGACCAGCCCCACTGCAGAGGACTCTTCCCTGCACGTCTCCTGCCAAACCCAAATCGCCATTCAGCACTCTGTCTCTTTCCTATTACGACTGCCTATTTGTCCTGTAATGCTCGCAGCCACAATACTGTATTCCCGCATCAGGGAGAACAGACCAGGAGGTATCGGATTGTTAATTGCTTTACCTTTAGCCACTGAAATAACCATTATCACTAATTACAGGAAAAACGAAGTAGTAGATTCGCTAGTAGGTTGTAGATGTATAAAAAACGAGAGTTTTGGCTATTATTGAAAGGAAACGTGGAGAGTAAATATTACATTAAATGGGGATAATATTTCATTTTCCTAATTCCTATCTATTCACCGAGCAAGGTGAAATGGTAACACACTGGTATTCGGGAAGATGGTGGTTCAAATCTACCTCCGGCCATCCAGATTTAGATTTTCCATCATTTGCCTAATTCACTCCAGGGGAATGCCGGGGTGGTTCCTTTCAAAGGGCACACCCGATTTTCTGCCCCATCCTTCTCCAAAACTCCGAGCTAGAGATTCATCTCTAACGACAACGCTGTCGACGGGACGTTAAATCCTAAGCTTCACTCCTTTCTTTTAGTATTTATTCCGAGCATAATTGGGAACTCCAAATTAGACTTCCGCATAATAGTTCACGATCGGGAGCGCTCACTTTAGTTCGCGGCTCTGCCGCGAACTAGTTCGCTCTTTTAGTTCGTCCGCTCCCAGTGACGGCTGAGCGGCGTGGTCTGCGCGTGCAGGTGGAGAGGGAAGTTCCCCCAGCTAGCTGCTTCATGCGCTTGCTACTTGAGCCGCTAACGATATCAAGCAAACCAAAAGAAACAGTTTGCGAATAATTTCTCCCGTTTAAGTTTAGACTTATCTCTATATCTTGGCATCCTGTAATTTAATAGTCATATATTGCAGAGTGCAGAACACATCAAAACAGAAATTTTGTAGCACTGAACTAGGTAATCTAGTAGTCAGACGCTCACCTCGAAATGACTCATCAGCGGAAGGCAAGCACGTGATTTTTAATTTTGCTACGCGCCCTCTCGCTATTGCCTGTCGGTCTTCGGAAAAGAATCCAACGAATTATGAAGCGAGATACGTTTGGCATAATCATCCGATGCTCCTAGTTTGTCCGATGCTCCTAGTTCGTCCGCTCTTTTTGGCTTTTGCTACTGCTACTAAAACAGCTCTTTTTATATAATGAATCAGTGTTGCCAAAGCGTGTGCTATTACCTGTATTTCTGGGCAACCCGCCGCGGTGTCCGAGGGGACTGCGGCGCGCCAGTCACGGTCTGCACGGCCACTACGGTCGGGGGTTCGAATCCCCCCTCTGGTATGGATATTTGTGCCGTCTTTAGTATTAGCTCAAATGTTCAAATGTTTGTAAAGTCTATGGGACTTAACTACGGGGTCATCAACTTACAAACTACTTACAAACTAGCTAATACTAAGGACGGCACAAATATCCATGCCCGAGGGGGGATTCGAACCCCCGACCGTAGTGGCCGTGCAGACCGTGACTGGAGCGCCTCAGTCTCCTCGGCCACCGCGGCCGGCTAGTATTAGCTACTTTGTAAGTTTAGGGACTGATGACCGTGTAGTTAAGTCCCATAAGCTCTACAAACATTTGATCATTTTTTTTCTGGGAAATTTGACATCAAATACTTAGGCAAATAAACCAGTTATTTACACGAATGGGTGATACAATGGTATTCAACTACTTTGCATACAGAGTACTCGTAGTACTTTATTTGTAAAATAGATTTCTTGTGGCAGTGAACTATGAAACTACAGCTGAGCTGCATCTCAGCTCGAAATGAAGGTAACTGGCAGAAGCCGCGGTGGAGTAGCCGAGCGGTCTAAAGCGTCTCGCTGCGGAGCGCGTGGTTGCTCGCCGTGGAGGTTCGAGTCCTCCCTGGGGCATGGGCGTGTGTGCTTGTCCTTAGGTTAGCTTACCTAGGTTTAAATAGTTTGTAAGCTACGGACTGATGACCACGCAGTTTGGTCCACTAGATTTATCAAACAAATATTTTGTAACTGGCAGAAGGGAATCACGGGATTCTGCGCGCTCTCGCGTCCTCTCGCTGTTCCCCGTCAGTCTTCGGAAAAGGAGCGGACGAACTAAGAGGCGAGGGATCTGCGAACTAGTTCGCGTAGTTCGCCTGTGGGAGCGCTCTTTCGAACTAGTTCGTTCGCGAACTACAGAAGACTACTGCAAATCGTCGATAACAACTTCGCCTGGGAAGCGCTAGCCAAGACAACACGGCTGTGGAGCAGGTAGCAGACTTGCAGGCGCCGGCGCGGCGTGCGGCCTGAAGCAGAACCCCCTATAGAAGAAAGCCTGCGCACAACGTCACAACATGGCGGCGGTGAGAGGCTTAGAGTCCTCTGAAAGATTGTAAACATTAACAGTGCACGCTGTTTATAGCGCATTCTTTCGTTCAGGAGTGTATTTATTACGTAAACTGGTGTTGTGTACGGTGTGATCGCTACGCTGGACGATTTGTGTGTTTGGGAACAACGTGTGATCTCTTTTTTACTGACAAAATGCCGTTTCGCTGTTCCGTGCCGAAAGCTAAGAATAAGCTAATGAGGGTGGTTACGCAAATAAAATGAATTGCAATATGCAACGGTAAACAGTCATGACTTAAAACTCTTTTATAAGGTTAAACGAAAACTTACTCAAGTTATGGAGCCAAGTTATGCTGGGAATTCTTGATATTCATTCCTTCGTCTCCGGACGTTTAAAGACGGTAACGTTTGGGCCACACTCGTAATTTCCTCTACATTTCGGCACAGAACAGCGAAACGGTGCCGGCCGCGGTGGCCGAGGGGACTGAGGCGCTCCAGTCACGGTCTGCACGGCCACTACGGTCGGAGGTTCGAATCCCCTCTCGGGCATGGATGTTTGTGTTGTCCTTAGTCTAAGCTAGTTCATAAGTAGTTTGCAAGCTTAGGGACTGATGACCACGAAGTCCCATAAGTTCTACAAACATTTGAACATTTTTTGTGGGAGCGAAACGGCATTTTGTCAGTACAAAAGAGATCACACGTTGTTTTTACACAAACAAACCGTCCATCGTAGCGATCACACAGTACACAACACCAATTTACGCAATAAAAACACTCCTGAACGAAAGAATGCCCTATAAACAGCGTGCACTGCTAATGTTTACAATCTTTCAGAGGACTCTAAGCCTCTCACCGCCGCCATGTTGTGACGTCGTGCCCAGGCTTTCTTCTATAGGGGGTGCTGCCTGAAGCCATGCATACAAAGAGCGGCCGTCAAACACAGGTGTGTCGCCCTGCGGACCAAGAAGGGCGCAGAGGGCGGCTGCCGCTGGCTCCCCCTCCCTCTGTGTCTGGAAAGCAAGTGATTTCCATGTTATGACCTCTGCAGCTGCGGGCAGGCAGAAGGCAAAGCCTGCAGTTTTCTTTCTTTCCCTACGTTATTTGTTTACCGCTTTCAATGTTTGTTTTTCCATTCTTTCTCAAAATTATACTACATACATTCGTGGAAGTACCTTGTAATGAGTCTATTGGACAACATCGTTGTTGCCTGTATAAGGAATTTTACAGACACGCTGATATAAGTAACAAAAAAGACGACATATTCCCATGAATCCAGTTTGAATTACTTTAGGAAAGTGGCTGAATGGTTATAAATACTACTGGTTGTGTCGTAGGATGAATGGGCATGCATAGAAAGAAATACATGTATTTTCTTGAGTAGAATAGAACAAAATGCATATTCTCAGAGGTTCAAATGAAGACCCAGACGTCGGAACAATAAATCAGAGGAATAAGTAGAATTTCTTACGTATTATCATTTGTGAGAAGAATAGCAGAGCCTGCAGTTTTCTTTCTGTCCCTACGTTATCTGTTTACTGATTTTAATGGTTGTTTCGATTCTTTCTCAAAATTATACTACATACATTCGTGAAAGTACCTTGTAATGAGTCTCTTGGACAACATCGTTGTTGCCTGTACGGAATTACAAAAAAGACGACGTATCCGCGTGAATCCATTTTGAATTACTTTAGGAAAGTGGCTGAATGGTTATAAATACTACTGTTTCTTTCGTAGGATGAATGGGCATGCATATACAGAAATACATATATTTCCTTGAGTAGAATGGAACAAAATGCATAATCTCAGATGTGCAAATGAAGACCCAAAGACGTCGGGACAATATATCACGGCAATACGTAGAATTTCTAACGTATTATCAGTTGTGAGAGGAATAGTGAAGATGTCATGCGACTTTGTTATGTGGAACCGGTCATTAGGTTACTAACTTAAATACTCATGATTATAGGTATACGAGGCGCGGCCAGAAAGTAAGTTCCGTTTGGTAATAAAATGAAATTGAACACAGATACAGAAGAAATTTTTATTGCACAAAATTCTACAACTCTTCAACTACTTTTACACATAACTGCCGAAATTTTGCAGGCATTTGTCATAGCGTGGCACGAGGTTCTGTATACCTTCTATATAGAAATCTGCCGCTTGTGTCTTCAAACAGTTGGAAACAGTGAAATTTGGGGGAAGTCCATAGCGAGAGCACTAATTATAAACCTACGGTTTTCCTGGATCTTGTCATCAATCGCGTGAACCAGTTCTTCTGTAACCAAACGTGGACGCCCACTTCGTTCTTCATCGTTCACATCACTACGCCCGCCATTGAACTGTCGGACCCATCTTCTCACCATAGAATCACTCATCGCATTTGGTCCGTAAACATCGCAAATTTGCCGATAAATTTCACTTGGTTTCACTTTCCTCGCATTCAGAAACCGAATCACCGACCTTATTTCACGGGAGGCGGGATTTTCAATCAACGCCGACATTTCAAACAAGCAGAACAGAGCGTACGTAACTGACAGCGATCTCCAAATGTCACACGTTCTTCTCCTTGATACACTTCGTCTACAGCGCATGTGCGGAACTGCAATCTCAGCGCTGCAGAGGAGATAAATTGAAACAGAACTTACTTTCTAGACGCGTCTAGTAGAAGGAAATGACTGCAGTAGAAGACGAATTTCATATGACATAGTGAAAGCAACAGAACACCAAGAACGCAAAAAGGCCAGACCCTGTGAAATCATAGGCGACATACAATATTATGAATTAATAAAGTGCAAAATGAAAAAAAACTGTAACAAGAGAATAAAGATGTCTAAAAATATTAGAGTAACAAGTATGAAATAGCGAAGCAGTAATGACTAGATAAGAAATGCCTCATTATAGGAAAGATATACGTAGAAAATTTAAAGAAATCTTTAAATGAAAGACAGTTGTCTCCATAAATATCAAGTCGTCAGATAACAAACATTAATAAGAATAGATATTGTTTTGTAAAATAATGGAAAAGTGGTAGAAACTAATATAGGTAGACGATCATTTTAGTTAGTAGGTGCGCTTTAGATACAAAAAGCTTTGAATTGAGCAGTTTTTGAGAAATACTGTGATAATTGTGAGCCGTAGAACGGATAAGAAGAGAAGTGTTTGAGGGGTATTTCTATAAAAGGCTGTTGCAAATTAGATGAACAGAATCGGTTAAGAAAGAAATACACTGAAAACTCTCAGAACACAGCTTGGAGGTAGAAGACTGTAGAGAAAGTCAAATATTGGAAGGTACCGAACAAATATTAGAATATTCGCGTTCAAGTACTACACTGAGATGAATACGTCGGCGCAAGACTTCAGGTAGTACAGGAAACCAAAGAGAAATTTCCAGAAACCTCAATCATGTACTGCAAAGAACTTGCATTCCTGTTCAGACATACATATCACTAAGAGATCACTTCCTGAAGGATGTCATTATAATAACAATCTTGAAATCGCACTGTACATGGAACAAGTCACATAAATGTAAAGTCAATCGAAAATAGCTTCCTGTAAGTACGAGCCATCGTGTACAGTCAGATAGGAAAATGCAGACGTAGAAGATGTTTGGTGGTTGTTTAACTCAGGGATCTTACTAGTTCTTTGTTCCTATGTGGAAGATGAAGTGACACCATGGAAATGGTTGGAGATATCAGTGAGAATACCATGAGTGTATGTAAAGTCGGGGAGGAGGGGGGGCTGTCAGCATTCGAGATGACGAGACTGGAGCATTCTATTATATTAGTATAACAACAGGGTATTACGACCATTATTGCCTCCTGTATTTGTTTACTTTAACGAAACAAATGGACCCCTAATGGTTTTTGTCGTCTTGACGTTCAGTACTCAGTGCTACGACGCCCGTGATTTGGGAATTGGTGCTTTAAAAATCTTGAGTTAGCTGACATGTACATGGTGAGCCCGAAAAGATTGTAGAAAAGTAGAAGACTGGTACAGAATAGTGATTACAAGAAATTTTGATCAGGAACCTACGGTCGAAAAGGTCAACTAATGACGCCGTAAGCACTCGTCTTCGAGTAGAAAAAGAAATTTCTATTGCAAGCTGATCGCCATTATTAAAACAACCAAAAATATCCGGTAGACATGGACTGTAGAAGAGGCGTGTTTACAAATGTTTCAATTCTTGCTTAACTCGAACAGTGCAGACAATTTTCCTAAATATTTGGAGCTGTTACGAACGGGAACCCAAAAGGTTCTATATTGGGTCTGTTGCTTTTTTAATGTAAGAAACATGACGTTCTGTATTCACGAAGATGCAACGCTAGTACTTTTGCTGATGATACACATACTGTAATAACACGTGAAAAACAATTAACCAAATCAATTGTAAATAATTTCTTTCAGAAAATTATTGAGTGGCTCTCTTCAAATGGACTCTCATTAAATTTAAAGTTCTGTAGAGAAAATGGCTTGAAACCTTTAATGCCGGCCGCGGTGGCCGAGGGGACTGAGGCGCTTCAGTCACGGTCTGCACGGCCACTACGGTCGGGGGTTCGAATCCCTCCTCGGGCATGGATATTTGTGCCATCCTTAGTTGTAGCTAGTTCATAAGTAGTTTGTAAGTTTAGGGATGATGACCCCGTAGTTGAGTCCCATAGACTCTACAAACATTTGAACATTTTGAAACCTTTAATAAGCAAAAGTAAATAGTTCAGGTAAAATATTCGAAACTTTCAGATGCGTGGATTATCACAGCAACCTCCCAGTATACATATATATACGCCAATAAAATTTGACATTAGTAACCCCACTCGATTTAAAAGTAATAGCAGTGTGCACAACTAGAACTCCAGAACGAATAACAACGAATTTCCAGCTTGGTGGTGTGATATGGAACATTTATTTAAAAAAGATCACATATCGATTTCGTTCATATGATTGAACATTCGCTTAAAATATTTAACGAAAAAAAAAAGTTCAAATGTTTGTAAAGCTTATGGGACTTAACTGCGGGGTTACTAGTCCTTAAACGTACAAACTAACTTATACTAAAGACAACACAAACGTCTATGACCGAGGGGGGATTCGAACCTCCGAGGGGGAACGGCCTCGCGCATAGCAGCTTAGCGCCTAATGCGCTCGGCCGCTCCGCCGCGGCAAAATATTTAACCTCAGATTCATAATACAATTAAATAAAAAGGTCTTTGTACTGCATGTTAAAAGTTTAGAAATAAAACTTGCAACATGTACCAGAAATACATTTTTATTTATATGTTTTATGAATCTGTTAAATATTTTATGCGGAGTGCACAAGCTGCCATGATTAGAAATCTGCACTGAAGATGTTCGATTATGTGAACGAAATAGATATGTGATTTTTTTCAAAAATAATTGTTCATATCACACCATTGAGCTGTAAATTCATTATTTTTATTGTGATATTGTGTTGGTCTGTCACATTATCCATTATGGAGTCGACATACAACAGCAACAAAATGAACTTCACTATTTGAGGTTCAATGTCTGGCAGATGCCTGGCAGACAGACAACTGCAATTTCAAAAAGAATTACAATAATTTTTGAAGACAACTCCTACGAAATAGAAGAATTTTAGATAAAATCAGTAATTTTACTAAAAATAGCAATTATCACATAAAGATGCCTTTTATTTATTGACATTTTACACATTACTCGAGATGCGGTATTCATGATCCATGGAACAAGTATTAATCTAAAATAGACGCACTTCTGAATATGAAATCATCTTAGCTCTTGAGGTATGCATTTTAGAGTTCACGTCAACTAGATATATTCCAGGGATTTTTACGTACTGTCTCCTCCAAAAATTTGGAAACCAAAAGTCTGTGGTAGAAGAAATTTGTTTCACGGTCAGAGATTAATAAAGTACTGATAGCGTCACTGACCTACATTTCTGTAAGTAGATTCCTTAGCGAAATATGAAGTACTCACGCCCTTCTATCAGGTCTCTTATTTTCTACAGTAATTTTAGATACATCCTTGTATCGGTTGAGTATCTATACATCTTATAAAATAGGCTGTATGTGTCTATGTGGGTATGTATGGTCCACATCTCCTCCCATTTCAACCAAACTTGGTACCCATGTTTTTACTATAAGACAACAATCGCTGTTGGGGTAAGAACCACATACGAGGAGATATGACGTCATAAACAATGATAGTCGAGAAAAGCGACCGCATCATGCGGTAATATACATCTCCTCCTAAACCAATGGACCGATTTCTACCAAATTTGGTACAAATATTCTTGAAGGACTGGAATCATTTGATATGGTGAGAAAAACTACCTACGAAACATAGGTCATACGATATCACGTCATAAACAATGAAAACTGCTCCATCTTGCGGTGCGTGATAGCTTGATTTTATTAGTCAACTATTCGACAATGAGAGCACTTAGCGAGTTGCAATAAACTTTGAACATAATCTCATATCTTTATGAAACTTTTTCTCGCTGACAACCCCAGCGAAATAATAAAAGGAAAAATTTTATCGTTTAGTACTTTTCTGATGTTCGTGATTTGGCATGACGTTACAAGTTATTACTTCTACACTGTAAATTGTATTCGCGAGACACATACACACCACTGAACGTTCCTTCGATATTATGTCACAGTTCGACATATAGTTCATGAGATATGAAGTCATAAACAGTTTGGTTCATAACAAACTGCATGATCACACATTAGGTTTCGATTTAATGCGTCTTCACTACTAACATCATTCACGACATATTCTGCAGACATTAGGCACATATGTCACTGAATGTACCTACAACTATACATCAAAGTATTACTCATTTTTATGGAGATATGACATCATAAACAACGAAATTTCCGAATAACTGCTACATCATGCGCTATTTTTTCACGTATTCTCCTAAAATAATGGACCGAATTCAACTTAACTTGGTACACATATTGCTTACTATCGACACATAGTTCAGAAGATATGAAGTCGTAAACGGTGAGTTACAAAAACTTTCCCATCAAGTGAGACGTGATTTAGAAGACTTCATTCATCTACTATTTGTTCATCGCAGACAGTTTCCTAATATTACACTCTACAAATCTGGAAAATTATATTCTTGTAGGCGACATAGTGAAGGACATGTGATGTCAATGTATTGAACTGCATATTTCTTTAAGCCTATCGTAACGAAAAAGAGGTAAAGTACCACGAACTCAAATAAAAAAAATAAAAAATAAAATGAAATAGAGCCTTAAAAATAAAAAGAATAAAAATTATCACCTAAAGGAATTAAGAAAATAACATTCTCATAAAAATAATTCTAGAATACTCTGCAAGAAAAATTAAAGAAAAAAACCCAAGTACCATACTCAATATTGATACCGGAAACTGTCGCCCTCCTTCAGCAAAATCACACGGAGTCCGGTTAGTTTCCGCCAAACAAGAACTATGTTTCACAACTTCTAAGCTGATTTTATGAATACATGAAGATGAAATCTTTTCCGAATTTTTATTTTCGTTTCTAATATAAGACTGAAAAATGGACATATACCAACGTCACCTAGATACAAGGCCTGTGCGCTGCCTGCCAAGAGTAGTCATAACACAAGCAATTTGTCTTCCGTAGCGTTGTGCTGAGTTTGGGAATACGTCCACGTCGCACATTGTGTTTCACCATGTTCTTTATGGTATTTATATGATTCTCAGACTAATTTGTTTCGATATAAGATATTTATGAACTATTAGTAAGATATCTTACCGATATTGGAATCGGACGATTCATATTAGGCAATGTGTCTCATACCAGCAAAAATCTACTCGGAGAATCACTAAAATAACACGGGAAAAAAATTCTGAAATACAACGTGTCCATACTCCCAAACTGAGCACAGCTCTACGTAAGACAAATGTTTGCTTGTGTTATGACTACTCTTGACAGGCAGCGCACAGGCCTTGTATCTAGGTGGCGTTGCATATACCCGAGAAAAACCTCAGCTAGTTCCTAATAATGAAAAGCTAATAAAATCCAGCGTGACAAGGATTCGAGTCGTTGGTGTGTCTGTGTGGAGGTAATGGGATTCTGCTTGCTCCTAGTCGGCTGAAAGCTGTCTCGGCTGCTGGAGGCAGTGGGTTAGGGACAAACGCAGTGCGCGCGCCTGTCCTGCATGTGTGTGTGAGTAAGTGTGCGCCGCATATGAGGGCGTGCGGCACGCCGGATCGACTGGGCGGGTGACGGCGGAGCTGCTATAAAATGCGGGGGCGGCCGGCTGTCCGGACTCATATTGCAGCGGCCGGAGCGGCGAGTCGATAACGCAGGCACCGCGAGCCACGGCGGGCAGGCCAGGCGGCGGAGGACTGGACGGGACGGAATAGCGCAGGGCGGAGAGCAAGACAGCAGGTAGCCCAGCAGCATTACCTGCTCTCAGGGCAGAGTGGACGTCTCCTGTGTCGCGGAGCCACTGGTTGTCTCTCAAAGAGGGTCGTGTCAGGCAGATACAATCATTAGTAACAGTAAACTCTTCAGTAGGAGACGTAATAAACATGGAAGAGAGAGAGAGAGAGAGAGAGAGAGAGAGAAACAGCAAACGCCATAAACACCTATACAAATTATAAAAAAATGTGTGCGTCTGTATGTGTGTGTATTGTGTGTGTGTGTGTGTGTGTGTGTGTGTGTGTGTGTGTGTGTGTGTGTATGTATGCATGTATGTGCATGTTCCACGTTTCCTAATAAACAATTGAATCGAGTTCAACAAAATTTGGTACATACATTTCCCATTACCAGTCGCTGCTTGGGATAATACCCATCTACAACTCATCGACACATACGAGGTACGTTCCAGTTATACCACCTCCAATACTTTTGGCCAACTTTAGGTTACGGTAGTAACACTAAAAGTGGGCCTTTGCGATCGTCTTTTGACAGCTCGAAATTTAAATGAGTATAACGGCTTGACTATTCATCTGACAGGAAAAATGAATAACCGAATTTGTAGAGGAGAAAATGCTCTACAACTTTGCTCTCTTGTTTTTTTTTTTTTCATATCTCGTAGCGTTTCAAAGTAATCTGCAAAAATAACGGCGATTTTGGGATGTATGTCTATCTGTCCGTAACGTGTTCCCTGTTGTTAAGACGAACCGCTCATCCGATCAGCACCAAATTTTACAGACATGATTGTAGGCCGCCAGAGACCTGAACCTCCCTTTTTCAAATTTTTGGACAAAAAATACGGTAGTAATAAAAAAAATCCGTTTGTATTATAATAGTAACTGCAAACTAACCGTTCATCTAACACGAAAATTGAATAACCTAATTGGTAGAGGAGAAAATACTCTACAACTTAGCTCCCTTCTGTTTTTTTTTTTTTTTTTCAAATTTCGTATCGATTGAGACATATTTGCAAAAATAACGGAGCTTTGACACCCTCCATTGAATTAACGAAAATCAGCCGTTCGGAGATGTCACGTGACATTCCTCGCCCAGAACTCTCTTTTGCATATGCCAGCTTGCGTTGCGTATTTGATGATTTTCTTATTGTAACTTACACGTTATCATTTCAAAGCAATGGCGCACCGAAGAATTAACAAAAACACATCGTTCTTTGTACGATAAATGATAATCTAGTGTCTACAAATGCCATATTACCATCAATTAGCAACGGGCATCAATAGTATTAGATTAAAGGAGTCACGACTTGATTAATAGCCGTAGCGTAGTAGGCAAGGCGTTGGATTGTGACGCTGAAGGTCGGTAGTTCGGAGCCCGCCACTAAATACTTGTTTTTTCCTAAAAGGGTTTCAGACACTCTTGTTAATTCATTTTTTATTATTTAGTATATTATTTTGGTCCAAAATGTTTGCAAAACTTATAAATCCTCAAATCTCAAGTGGGCCTTTAAACACGTCAGTGCGATTTCCTTATTAAAAATAAAATCATGTTGATGTTGAAGCCCTTTTGTGCTGTTGAGTAAGTGGTGTCTCGTATGCCAGAAGATGAGGCCGATGAAATTAGGTAAGAGGTAGTCTACAAACTTCGCAGAGCACCACCTCCAAGAAACAATATTCCAAGTAGTGAGAGGACGGCCATCCGGTCGTTGAGAAAAGATAATGATTTGATTATCCTTCCAGCAGATGAAGGGAATGCTACAGTTCTTCTATCACTTGGAGACTACGTGTCCAAGATGAATCTTTTACTGGATGACTCAGTCTACCATATTTTACGTAATAATCCCACGGGACGAATAAAACGCTTTCACTTTTAAAGAAGAGTTCCTTGTAAGAGGAAGATGTTAAGAAACGTAAGGTTCAAAAGCATGGCATTTCTCTTCGTCCTATTGTGAGCATTTTGGGTGCCCCACTTATAATTTGGCCAAATATTTTGCTTCTTATCTAGCTTCCCCTGTCTGCTTTATAAATACAGGGTGTCTCACGAAAGACGCCTGGGAGAGGTCCGCGAGTTGTTTAGCGCGGTTGGCGGCTGCTGCCGCTCCACCAGCCGGTCGCCGCTGTGCGTGTTTTGGGACACTTGGCAACAGCGCCGAGTCCGGCCCTATTGTCGTCAGGTAGAAACACCTTGCTCTTGTGTTCTGTACTGCTTGACAAAGTGTTCTGGTGTTTTGTTTTGAGTTTGCTGTCGAGTTTCATTTCAGTAGGGTATACACGAAGGGTCAATGAGTGTTTCTTGTGCTGAACTATACAAAAACACAATCGTATGTGGAATGGCGGCTAGAATTCATACGGAAATTTCCCAGTGTGCATGTTCCCAATGAATCCACGATACGCAGATTAGTGAAGAAGTTTCATAAGACTGGATCTGTGTTAGACGAACGAAGACCCAGAGGAGGTAGCATGCTAACATAAAATAAATTAGACGAGATAGGAGAGGCCTTGGAAAAGAAGTCCGAGAAAATCTCTTCGCCATTTGGCACTTCAGACGGGTGTGTCAAGAGCATCTGCTCACAGAGCAGTACACAAACTGAATTTGAAGCCGATCAAAATAACAGTAGTGATTCAACTCACGAACTCAGATACCGTTGCTCGAAGTTGTTAATGTAACTGGCTGTGCACGATGGGGAAGTTGATCTTGAAATACTTTATTTTTCTGATGGATCAGAACTCAGAACTCAGATACCGTTGCTCGAAGTTGTTAATGTAACTGGCTGTGCACGATGGGGAAGTTGATCTTGAAATACTTTATTTTTCTGATGGATCATGGCTGCATTTGTCAGGCTACATAAATTCGCCGAACGATCGACGTTGGAGCACAGAGAATCCACATGAGATACATCAACAACCTCTTCATGACGTGAAAACTGGAGTGTGGTGTGATGATTGCACTCTCCTATAACACTGAGAGATGTGCCATTTTATGTAACCATTAAAGCCCTAACTCTATCCGATGTCGCTAGATATATATGCGTCGTTAGTGCTGTCTTCTCTATCGCACATGCGCTATGAATGAGAAACACACCCCACATATTTCTATCAGGAACGAGTCCTGGGGAAAAAAATGAAGGTGTTAAACCTGAATGCACCTCGCACGTTCGGAAGATATGACGCCATAAACCAAGAAATAAGCGAGAAACTGCCACACCATGCGACGAAGTCAAACATCGCCTCCTAAACTAAAGCACCGATTTTGGCTTTCATATTCTTTATCGTCAGCCAAAGATCTTTGTGGGAATAAAAACCACGTACGACACGTATTTCAGGAACTATGACGTCGTAAACAATAAGAATCGCAAAAAATTGCCGCATCATCTAGCGCATAAATAAATAAATAAATGAACTATTTTAGCACTAAGCGACTTTAATTTTCTTTTCATATGATTTAAAACGCCTTAGAAAGTTTCACTTGCTGGCGAACTCAGCAAAAACTACAAAGGAATCGTGTTTATCGCTTACTACTTTTCCTATCTCCAAACTACAGCAATCGGCTTGACATTGCATTTGTTAGTTGTACACTACCAAATGCATCTGCGAGACATTTTATTCACAGTATGCCTGTGTAACAATTATAGTACGTCGTATAGTAAATGATGTTAAGATCATGAACAATAAGGTTTATGAGAAACCTTCCCACTACAATGAGGTTTCGATTACCTCTTTACGTCGTTACGTCTTTACTGCCGATATTATTTCTATTCGTAACATACTTTGTAAACAACTTGTAAATACACTATTGAATTTACCTTCTAATAATATGCGGCAGACAATTCAGGATATACGAACGATATCAAAAATAAGGTTCATCAACACTGTCCCAACACTCTGTTCTTGTTGTTGTGGTCGTCAGTCCGCGGACTGGTTTGATGCAGCTCTCCACGTTACCCTGTCCTGTGCAAGTCTTTTCATCTGAGAATGCGTTCGGTAACCTACATTCTTTTGAATCTGCTTACTATATTCGTCCCTCGGTCTCCCTCTAAGATTTGTACCCCCCCCCCTCCCACACACACAAATAAATAAATAAATAAAATGTTCAAATGTTTGTATAGTCTATGGGACTTAACTACGGGGTCATCAGTCCCTAAACTTACAAACTACTTACGAACTAGGACGGCACAAATATCCATGCCCGAGGGGGGATTCGAATCCCCGACCGTAGTGGCCGTGCAGACCATGACTGAAGCGCCTCAGTCCCCGCGGCCACCGCGGCCGGCGTACCCCACACATTTCCATCTAATGCTAAGTTAACAATTCCTTGATATCTCAGAATATGTCCCACCAATCTATCTCTCCTTTTCTCCCCAATTCAGTTACGTATCTCCTCGTTAGTTACGTGATCTTCCAATTTAATTTTCATCATTCGTCTGTAGCACCATCTTTTTGTCTGAACTCCTTATCGTCCACCTTTCACTCCCATACAATGCTACACTCCAGACAAATTTTTTCAGAAAGGACTTCCTAACATTTAAATTAATATTGGATGTCAACAAATTTCGATTCTTTAGAAACGCTTTTCTTCCAGTGGTCATTCTGCATTTTATATCTTCTTTACGTCGTCCATCAGAAGTTATCTTTCTATCCAGATAACAAAACTCGTGTACAACTTTTTTGTCTGATTACCTGATCTAATTCCTTCAACATCGCCTGTTTTGCTGACATTATAATCCATTATCTTCGTTTTACTCTTATTAATATTCATCTTATACCCTCTTTTCGAGACACATTCCATTCAATTGCTCTACCAGATCCTTTGCAGTCTCAGACAAAATTACTATGTCATCGGGAAACCGCAAAGTTTTTATTTCTTCTTCCTCAACTTTAATTCTCTTTCCAAATTTTTCCTTGCATTCCTTCACTGCTTGTTCAATGTACAGATTGAAAAACTTAGGGGAAAGGCTACAGCCATGTCTTACTTCCTTCCCAAGCTTGGCGTCACTTTCTTGCCCTTCGTCTCAACAGGCATGCTGTTTTTATTACCAACTCTAGTCACATGACGTTTTTCTGACAGTTTCCTAATATTGCACCGTCCGTACTTCTGAATTTGTATTATTGCACAACATATTATTCAATAGATTGACATCAGAAACACTGGGCTGCATTGAAACGTAAATGGACACAGAGGTGGCAGAATGTAAGGAACAGACGGTGAAGGAAGAGATGGGGTAACGTAATAGTCGAATAAATACATACTCGAACAACAACAGGTTCCAACCCTAAAAAGATTAAAATTACAATCTATTGGGGAACCAAGAAAGCCAGCCATGGTGGCCGAGGGGACTGAGGCACTCCAGTCACGGTCTCCACGGCCACTACGGTCGGGGGTTCGAATCCCCCCTCGGGCATGGATATTTGTGCCGTCCTTAGACTTAGTTAGTTCATAAGTAGTTTGTACGTTTAGGGACTGATGACCCCGTAGTTAAGTCCCATAGACTATACAAACATTTTATTTGATTTAAACCAGGAAAGACTACAGAATTACGATGATTTTGTTTGGCAAAGAATTATATCGCCAAACTGAGTTCACTATCTAATGCTTACAGCCATTTGGTTCAGTGTGTTATCGAGTGAAGCAAACAGGCGGCGTGCCACAGAGAGGCACTCATGCTTTCTAGCACAACCAACCGAGTGAGTTTGAAAGGGGCCAGAGAATAGACAAACAAGATGATCGTGCTGCGTCAGTATTGCAATGAGCTAGTAGCAGTGGTCACGTGAAACACTTAGAAGAAGGTCTTGACGTCAGACATCTGCCAAGATCGTCGTATTGTAAGGACACAAGAGACAGCTCGTATAGCAAAGCATCTTCCACGTAGCACCACAGCATCGTGTAACACGGCCCTAATGGTGCCCTCAGAACGCCACTTGGAATGGCAGTGTGTGGCTTTCAGCGATGACAGCAGGTGCTTGCTGCCTGCACGCAAGTGACGGGCGTCTGCGCTTACGTTGCGAACCCGGCGACAACTTGCTCATAGAGTACGTTCGCCCAAAGCACATGCACTATGGCAGGCCTCTCCAACTCGAACTCGAGCACTTAGTACTTGCGCGCCCCGGTGCCGCGCCGTGCGGCCCCCGTGCTTTCCCCCACCACTCTTGCCTCGCCATGACGCAGCACGTGTGTGACAGAGACAACGCTCGCTATCGCGTCTTCTTGGATACGCTGAATATCCGTTGTGAACCTTATCAAATAATACACTGTTAATCTATCTTGCGAAAGTTTAGCATAAGCACAAAAACTTCGGATTTATGTGTAACATTTTTAATGCTTAATAGGAATATTTTTAAGCCTGATGGGAAACCACAATATCAATAAATGTGAATGTCTGTTCGGTCTATGTTTATCACATCTGCACCACAAACCATAAACAGCTAAAAATTTGTATAGTTACTAATGTCTACCTGGGTAAGGCTTTAGGCACAGTTTTATTGCGATCGGATAGCTATTTATCTATATATATATTAATGTGAATGTCTGTTCGGTCTACGCTTATCACGTCCTAACGACAAGACGCAGATACTTAAATATTTGTACAGTTACTAATTTATACCCGAGGAAGGTTTTCGGCACGGTTTTATAGAGATCTGATACATAATTAGTAATTTGAAGAATATAACGCGAAATGCGGAACAGTAATTACTCTTTGAAAATTATATTTACACTTTGAAAATGGTTTTATTGGTTGCATTGTTGCTTGAGGTTTGATAATGATAAAAGGGTGGAGTATATTGGGATGGAAAGTTATGGGTGTATATAAAATTCTAGGTGTGTGTGTGTGTTAATATTTTGCACTGCAGCGAAAACTACAGAACGCAAACGAATGGTCTGTGTGTAATTGTTGCCCGAAGTCTCCCGTTGTACACTATAGCAGTTCCATGTCGATAGGTATAAGGGGGTGGAAGATATGGTGGTTGAAAGTCGTCAAATTATAAACAAATTCGGACTGAAGGCCAGTGATGACGTTTACGACTCTATAGCTACGAGGTTACATACAGCGAAACGTGATGCCACAGACTATATCTTTGGTTTATGCGTGCTACAATGTCTTCAGCTCTTTCTCTGTAAGGATAAGCATACGAATAAGGAAATATAAGAATAAATAAATAAAGCAGTAAAAAAGAACTTTCTTTTAATACATCTCTTTAAAAAATCGATTTGACGTTTCGCGCATTACATCAAGTGATTGATCTGTGTGATATTATTACAATCATCATTGTTGAATTTCGTTATTGGATTCTTAGAAACCAGTTTACTTTTACGTGTGGTTTGATCTACACTACTTACTTCCCTGATAAGTACATAGACTTCTGCAATCTCACAGGAATATTTTTCCGTTTCTTCAGTGTCTCATAGCACACTACTGGAAGATAGCTTATCTTTCATAATCAACCAACACGCTAGCGGAGCCGCGGGTTTAAGCTAGTGCTTAATATAACACTGTACCATAAATATAAAAGCGTTGTAACTACGAAAATAAAGATTACATAAAAAGGAGGGGATTGAAGGAACAGACAGAAGGGAACAACTGATTACTAAATTAAAAGCACTATTACCAAGATCTGAAGGAAACCAATAATATACCTTTATTTTTTAAATTGTACTTATGACAACATCCGGGAGTACACATTTATTACTTAAAAATATCTAAGATAGGTTTGAAGAAATAAAATAAAAACTGCACTCAAACGTTTTTATGATGCATCTTCCTGTGCACGCAGAGGATGCCCCATCAAGTATCCAAATTGAGCTACAGACAACCCAATTTCGACCTGACCACTATTACCATTGGTCTACAGTAATGATTTAAATTCCTTTATATATAGCCTTTGCTGAACAAGAATTCGCCGCGGCGGAGCGACCGAGCGCATTGAGGCGCTATGCTCCGATGCGCAAGGCCGTTTCCCGTCAGGGGTTCGAATGCCCTCTCGGGCATGAATGTTTGTGTCGTATTTAGTATAAGATAGTTCAAAGTAGTTTGTAAGTTTATGGACTGATGACCCTGCAGTTAAGTCCCTTAAACTAAACAAATATTTAAACAAAAATTCCTACGGATTCAAGTCCTTGCCCTAAAATGTGTTGCAATGTTCGGAGCAACGTTCGTTCGTGAACAAATGTTTCCAATTATGAATATTAACGAAATAAAACTACGGTCAAGTTCAATTAATTGATGCAAGCTGCATTTCGAATTGTAACTGCCAAAACTATTGTACTTAATATGAGAAAATTAGTTTCTTCAATACGATGCCAAAAATAAAAAAGAATGTTGAAAATTTGTATAAAATAAGGAGCACAGTAAAACTTTCTGTCTATAAACACAAATTGACATAATTATTATTATTGGTTTTAATAATTCACAAACAACAGGACTCTCACCTCGCCCCGCGCGTTGTCAACACGTTCCCCTGCTACCTCTGCGCTGACAGCGTGGTGCCTGCCTCTCGTGCCCCACTACACAGCACCGACTGCTGCAGCACAGCACCGGTGCTTTCCCCCAACGACCTATATAAACTACATAGGCTGGCTAAGGTGCTGCCATACTTCAAGCAAATTGAAAGCTCGGCCGCCATGCCTTAGAACGTCACGTAGGCGTAACCAGTCGTCTGCTATAGCACTGAATCATGTCACTTTCACTTTGTGCAATGACTTAACAATCCATTCTCTACCTGCTTACTGTTATTTTTATAGCCAAGCTAATATGAATAAAAGATAAATGATAGAAAACAAGTGTGTGGCAGGCAAATCGGAAAGTTTAATTACAAATGGCACATACACTACATCGGCTAAACATTTCATTCATACAAAAAATCACGCCTTTTCACTGTCCTTTAAACATTATTAATTTCGTGTACATTTGCCTAATCTGCTTACCTCTTTATTCCGTAGATTTGGCTTTACATAAATGATGTATTCTACAACTGAAGTAATGTTTTAATAACAGCTTTATTAGGCTGGAGTAATGAGATTCCTCCCAAGTTCCGAGGATACTATTAAGTGATTGTAGTTGGTAAATAAAGTTGGTATGTTTCCCAAAATTTGAAATACATTTACATACATTTGCAAAAGAAAAAATTTTCTACAAGATCTTTAGAGGGATTGAACAGGCTGTTTTCTATTCCTTATGATCCGATTAATCCTGCTTGATTCTCATTTTTAGGAGAAAGGATATCTATCAAGCAATCTAAACAATTAAGTTTTTTACCCACTTGCCTAATGAAGCTACCAGATAAAGGCTATATTCAACAACTTTTTCGGATTATAATGTCAGCATTTCGTATTCGGCCACATAGTCATGGTCACAATGAATAGACCTACTGCTCTCTGAATGACTTAAATCATGATTTGCAATAGGTAATAAAAGAGGTTCCATCTCTCCTGCTTGGCTACATGACATATCTTCAAAGGAAGCTGATTCACCCATCTGAAGTTTTTTTATTTGGAGATCTCCTTGCTGGCGTTTTTGCTATTTGAATAGGTTCAGGGAACGAAAATATCGTCGGAATCGCATTAGCCAGAAGCCGCTTTGTATCATTTGTTGCATACATGTATTTCTCCTCAAAATGCGATGAACAATCGCAACTGTATGCAATAGGTTTCCACTTATCTCGCCTCATATTGGCTAACCATCGTTTTTTAAGTTCTTCATTTTTCAAAGGAAAACTTAAAAACATAATTACAGCTTACTTTAGTTACAGTAGGACTATTGTATGCAGAAATGTAGTAGGACAAAAGACGAGTACACGAAATATTAGAAACGAAAACATACAAATACTAACTGAAATCCGATAATCCAACAGTATAATTACCGCGATTCATACAATTATATGCTGCGCATACACTGGGCACGATTTCAGCTTAATAAATAACCTTTCAAGCTTACTACGATACGTAAAATGTGGACCCTTAACTTTCGTTTTCGGCGCACTAGACGTTGGAAAAAAATGGCTGCCACAGTTCCTGGTTAACCCAGAGATAGCCACTCTATGCAGTTTATATAGCTCTTTGCTTTTCCCGGTGCTCACGAAGCACTCGAGTTGGAGAGGCCTGCACTATGGCCTTTAAGGTCAAAATCTACAACTCTCATTTATTAATTGACTGTTCCGTTGGTTATTGGTAGAATATATGATACATGACCACTAAAACAAACACGACACTGATGTAATATTCTAAAATATATATCTAATATATAAAAATGAATGTTTGTATTTTTGTATTTTATGCGTGGCCGTACCGTTCAACCTATTGTGATTAAACTTTGTCAATTCATTGCTTGCACTTTCGCGATGGTCATAGGCACCATTAAAGGACTGTAGGGCAAATACTTCAGGAGATATGACGTAATAAACAATGAATTGTTCGGAAAAGTGCTGCATAATGCAAAGTCTTCTACTAAACTACTGTACCGATTTCATCCAAATTTGGTACAGATATTCCTTCCATGAGGTAACATTTGACGTAGGGGTAAGAATTTCTTACGACATACAGTTCAGGAGATATGATGCCATAATTTTTATGGGTGAAAATCTGTGGCATCGTGTGACATGCGAATAAGGACAGTTTATTCATCCAAAAATGTTCATGAGTTTTTGACACTTGACCTTAAAACAAGAGGGAGGTCACTGTCACAAAATATTGGATGGTGCATGACGGATGATACTTTACATATGGACTTCTTCAGATTATACAATTGTATTCTGATCCTAATGAAATTTTTAAATATGACTGAACAATTCAGTTTATCAGTGCAGTATTAACATATGCAGATTTCCCAAAATCATTTCAATTAATTAACGTGACTAAACAGTTAATTTTCAGATTTCGGCGAAGTTTCGTATGAAATAAAATTTCTGAAAATCCTATCTGGTCTCTCTGGAAGTTACGTTACATTTTTCATGGTGATAATTATCAAAGAAACATTTAAAACATAAATGTTGTTCACACCACGTAAATTTTATGTAAGCAATTTAATGTATGAATATTTTTTTAAAATATTCTTCAGTGGAAAGCATACTTCATTAAATTTTTTTAATAACGGTATTTTGGCTGTCAGGTTTGATGCATACCAAGCGTATGCACCTGTAAAGGAGACCGCGTATAAAACGCTTGTACGACCACGTCTTGAGTATTGCTCAAGTATTTGGGACCCGCAGCAGATCGGTTTGAAGGAAGACATAGAGGCGGTTCAGAGGCGAGCAGCTAGATTTGTTACCGGTAGGTTCGACCACTGCGCGAGTGTCACGGAAATGCTCCGGCAACTCAATTGGGGATCGCTGGAAGAAAGACGACGTTCTTTCCGTGTATTTCTGTTAAGTAAATTTAGAGGACCGGAATTTGAATCTGAGTGTAGTACGATCTTGCTGCCGCCTACTTACATTTCGCGTAACGATCACAAAGACAAGATAAGAGAAATTAGGGCTCGTACGGAGGCATATAGGCATTCTTTTTTTCCTCGTTCAATTTGGGAGTGGAATAGGAAATGAAATGCCTAGTAGTGGTACAGTGTACCCTCCGCCACGCACCTTACGGTGAATTGCGGAGTATGTATGTAGAAGGAGATGTAGATGTACCGAATCATTGAGGTGGAAACAACCAACAGAAGGAATTTGTTGTTATCAACATATGGTTTTAATGCGAGTTTGAAAATAAATCGAATATATAAAAATTGTTTGTTTGTGTATTTGTTCGTATTTTATGCACGACCATACCGTATATCGGATTCCGATTAAACTTTGTCTACTCATTGCTCGCAGTAGCGCGAAGGTTATAGGCATACTAAAATTTACTTCGTATGGCGCATGGCGGAGGGTGCTTTACAATTATTTAATTTGTTTTTAATGCCTTCACGATGAAATGGCTGGACCGACATGAAAGAAATTTTGAATAGAGATTATACATTGATTAATACATGGCGCTACCTTTCATAGCCCACCGTATGGTGCGTGGCGAAGGATACCTTACAATGAGGTAATACGTTTGTTTCTCTTCACCCTGAAACAGCTGGACTGATATGAATGAAATTTAGAATAGCTTATACACTGATTAAAGCATGAGCTACCTTTAGGAAGCCACCATAAGGTGCATGGTGGAGGGTACTTTAACCTTCAAAACAAGAGAACCCTCACCGTCTGCCGAAAATTGCATACAGTGCATATCGGAGGGTACCTTGCAATGAATTTAGACACAACGTCACTCATCACCTTGAAAGTTGAACAGTTATTTTTCAGAGGTGGAGGACACAATGGGTTGAAGAGTTGGAGGATTAGAAAGAGTTCGATAGAGAGACGAGGAGATGATTGTGAGAGAAAGGGTAAGGTGGAGATAAAGGGCAGGCAGAGATATCCACAAGGAGACGGGGGGGGGGGGGGGGGTCATGACGCAAACTGCGTCAGTGGAATTTCTGGGGGAGGGGTGATAAATTAGTACTTTTGGGCAGTCTGGGGGAGGGTTATAAAACAATGTACAAAAACGTGAAATAAACGTTAAGTAATTTCAATATTAAATGGAAAAACAAGACCCATTACCTCGGATGTGTGTGTGGGTGAGGGGAGTCGGCCGCGGTATCGGGAAGGGGGGGAGGAGTGTGTATTGGACAAGGGGGTGTGGGTGGGCACCTCTGGAGAGAGGGAAGCTGAACAAAGAGGGAGAGAGGGGGCAATGAGATGTGGAGGTGGACAGAGAGAGAGAGTGAATGAGAAGGTGGAGAGAGAGAAAGAGGGAAAATGGAATGGCTGATGGACTAACTCAAAATAAATACCCGAGCGACGCCGGGCTTTCAGCTAGTTGATTTATGCAAACTAGTTTTTGGCTGTTACGCATTCGTCAGGTAAAAATATTACTGTAAACAAAGATTTTAGAAGATGTGCGTCAAAAAATTACATAAACTGGCAAAATGTAAACGTACTGTAAGAAGGTGTAAGAAGAAGTGGTGCGAAAATATTAAGTATTGTACTATGTGCTTAAGAAAGCTATGCGACAATTTGAAATAAGTAATTACATAAGAACTGTTACAATAGTAAATAACAATTCGACAAAAAATAAATATTTTGTTTGTAAGGAGGTCACATGGAATAATTATATCGACTTCGGTAAAAGTTTTGGAAGCAGTAGTTAAATAAATGAGTGTCAATCGTTAAACTACTATGTTCTAGGTGGGACTGTTGGTATTATTTGCAGTTAGAAGTGAAGAATAAGGTAACTCTGTCTGGTCATTGAGTACTAGACTCGGACAAGTAGAAATGCGTTAATTGATTTGCAACCTATATAAGCAGTTTATCTTCTTACGTTTGTAAATGTTGTGTAAAACTTCATGTTGGACTTTATAACCATGACCTTCATTAAGTAAGTGGTCTGCAAAACTGGAGTCACCCTTTCTGAGTCTCCATATTCTGTGGTGTTCTTTTAGACGCGTTTACCTTTGGTGTTTGTCGAGGGAACACAAACAAGCTCTCCGTACGTGAAGTAGGAAGGTATTCGCCCACATACTGCGTGTGAATGTCATCGTGCTCTGCAAAGCATGCAGCAACAGCACGATCTGAGTCTCCAATAGAGCGCTTGTGGGTTATGATAAGACTGCTACTGACATGTGCGACTCCTCAAGGCACGCGTGAAATAATGTACTCCAGCAAAGTATTCGCCATCTGTATGGAGAAATGGATGCCAGAATCAGAGCCAGCAATGCAACTTACATGTTTCAATATGGATCGATATATCAGAATCGCTTGAGCCACTGATCTTTAATCGTATTATGTAGTTACCCTATATGTACCATTTCAAAACTAAATTTTCAGTGAATTTGAGAACAGTGAGAGGATATACTAATTTTTATTTATGACAGTGTGTAGTATCACGCACGGCGTATGTGCAATGTCCTTTAAAGTTTGCTAGTGACAGTGGCCGAGAGAACAGTGTTCTGCGTAAATTTTGAGTGCATTATGACGGATCTAACTGATGTGAATAAACAACAATCTGCAAGAACGCAGCAAGGCAATTCCCAAATGGTAACAGGGCTAATTTTCACAATATGAAACATAGTTACTGTCCTTTACAAATTCATTATTATTATCATTGTTATTATTATTATAATTTTTGATTCTTATAATTATCTTTATGTTTTGGTAAGGTCAGTGCTAACAGCCACCATATATTTAATAAAATACATCTTTAACCATCAGCTGTTTATTAAAATCTTTAAAATCGACTAGTTTCGGTCCAGGAGCATCATCATAGATAAAAAAGTATTAGAACAGGTTAGTCAAAACCATTGAATAAAATAGATTTGGCTTAAAACAGCAGGAGTCACTTTGAATAAAATTACAAATGTCATACTAGATTTTCGTAGTCAAAAGAAACATAAAATGCGAGAATTTTTTGTTTTGACTATGATAATCTAGTATGACATTTGTAATTTTATTCAAAGTGACTCCTGCTGTTTTCAGCCAGATCTACTTTTATTTAATGCTTTCGACTAACCTGTTTAAATACCGTATCACCTATGATGGTCATGGACCGAAACTAGTCGATTTTAAGGATTTTAATAAACAGCTGATGATTAAAGATGTATTTTATTAAATATTTGTATTTATGCTCAAATTATTCTAGTAATAATCTTAATGTTTTAACTTTAATTCTTGTAATACACGTGGTATGTTTGTAACGTACTACACAAATAGTTCAATCTGAGTAATCCTGGTAAAATAAATGCATAAATAAAGAAATAAATGTATGGGGTTGGCATATTGCAGGTTCTGTTATTGTGGGTGTTTCCGTAATCAAGAAAGCCAAAATGTATTGCTATTTAAAGAGACACGTTATATGAGATTTACACCGCATACGAGGCATACCGAAAAACATCATTTGCGAAGTCACAACGCGAAAGCAAATGCTGTCACGGTTCGTCCGCACAACGTTACTTTCCCTTCTCTTGCCTGTGTTAGTTGACAAACACGGGTTGTGTGCCTGCTCTACAGCCAAACTTTAGAAACGACTGCACAACTGGGCGTGACAGCCGCTTTTACGAGGAACGGCATGTAAAATGCTTGGAGAAGTGTTTTTATGGTATTATTTTATTGAAATTCACAAATTATCAACACAAAATGCAATTTGCTGAAGGAGAAAAAACTTTGTAGAATTAATACCTCTTAAAATTATGGTGCTAGATTAATACTACAGCACTTACAGTTGGTAAGCAAGAAGATGAAAATGTGACAAATTTCAAGAAAATTGGAAGAGTAGAAAAGGTACAGAAGTTAAAATAGAAACAGTTCAGCACTCGTTTTCCACTCGTAGTTCAAAAAAAAAAAAAAAAAAAAAAAAAAAAAAAAAAAAAAAAAAAAAAAAAAAAAAACATAATTACCAACATTCTATTTTTTTTCATTGCGTGCTATATGGCGAAAAATCATGGACTCTGAGTTTTAAACGTGCAGATATCAGTGCTTTTGTTGAATAAAATATGGCCGCCGTAGCACTCCACGCAGCCAATTTGCGTGTCATCCATTCCAGACCGCGGCGCGCGTATACAAGGAACCTCTGCATATTCACCGGTACAGTTCACTCAAAGCTCGCTATTGCTCGCCGGCGCATATTCGTGTCTTTCCTGGGGCATGGGTGTGTGTGTGTCGTCCTTAGGTGAGTTTAACTTAGTTTAAGTAGTCTCTTAGCCTAGGGACTACTAATGAAAGAAGTTCCACAGATTTATTGTAAACATTTGGACATTTTCACGTCGAACCAAGCTTGCCTGCACTGTTTTGAATTTTGATTTCGCCCTGCAAGGGTGGCAAAGGTTGAAAATTTTCTCCAATTTTGAGACGAACATCGTTTACTGTAGTTTTTTGATTATCGGGAGGGTAAAACTAATTATTTGCCAGTTCGCGCAAAAGTCGTACCTGAACTGTTTCGAGTGCTGTTTAGATAGGAACAATAATTTACTTGTATGAAACTCTGCAACGGAGAGTGCGCTACTATGAAAATTCCTGGCAGATTAAAATTGTGCGCCAGAACACTTCTGTGGCGCTTCGAAAGTAGGAGGCGAGGTACTGGCAGAAGTAAAGTTGTCAAGACGGACTGTGAAGCGTGCGGGGATATCTCAGTCGGTAGAGCGCTAGCCCGTAAAAGGCAAAGATCTCAGGATCGTATCCCGGTTCCGGCACACAATTTTAATCTGTCAGGGCGTTTCAATAATTTACTTGACAATGTAGAATCTAATTTGCCTATGACGTTTGCCTCACATGAAGGCCTTTTCTAATTTTACATCGCACAGTTTGTCATGAAACTTTTACAATTCGTTGCACTTATTGACATAACGTGCAACTTAGATAAGTCTTATGTTCATAGATATTTTGTTGTTTCTTATGTAGGCCTATACCACAGAACGTAACAAACATATGCACAAGCACGGAAATAAACGATTTAATAGAGGTAAAGCTGGGATTCCACTCTTTAGATTTCGTAAACGGTGTGATTCCTTAACCTGATGCCGCCGACAACTGTCACTGGGGTGCGCAGCGGTCGCGTGTAGCTTTTTCTTCTTCTTCTCCTCCTTTTTTTCTAATTTAATTTAATTTTTATTTTTTTATTTTTTACGCGTCTCGTTCCTCCCCTACAACCCCTCCTTTCGCTCATCAAATTCGCCTTCATCGGCGTCGGCTTCATCGGCCTTTGGCTAAAGTAATGTACTCTTCTTCTGCACGTTAATGTAGTGGATCTCTTTCCGTCTTGAAGTCCTAAGATAAGTGTGGAACTTCATACAGAAGGAAACAAAATACATATAATATAATAATAATAAATATAAATATAATAATAATAAATAAAAATAAGAATAAGAATAACTGAAGGAATATGATAAAGAAAATGACACTTCTGTCATTTTCAGCACACTGTCTACTACCAGAGTTCGTCTTCTCGTGAATTGGGTTTGGTTGATTGCCGTTGGGAATCAAATCTTATTTACGTAAAAACCACTAATCTCTGCCATTTTAAATCTGTTTTACTTTGTCCTCTCTTAACTCCGGTAGCGCCACGCGCCGAAATGACTATGCGTCATGCTTCTTTGACATCCTCTTTCTAATGTTTCAGTAGTGTCGTCGGTTTCATCATAAACTAATATCGTTCGTTGCTCTTCGTTCTTCATATCTGCGTCAATTCTAACGCCACTGGGTAGTTGAGACACATGTCTCGTTTGCACAAATCGCGCCCTCTCCGAGCGTTCAGCCGCACGTTGGACTCGGCTCGTGACCACACACGTTCAGACACACGATCCGTGTGCCGACGGCTTAAGCTCTCTTCCTTGCCACACACTGACTTTCAGAATGTGTGGTTGTTTTTCAGTTCATGATACTCGAAGATGTTTGTTTGTGTAGTTTATGGGACTTAACTACGAGGTCATCAGTCCCTAAACTTACAAACTACTTATGAACTACTTACAAACTAGGACGGCACAAATATCCATGCCCGAGGGGGGATTCGAACCCCCGACCGTAGTGGCCGTGCAGACCATGACTGGAGCGCCTCAGTCTCCTCGACCACCGCGAACGGCGATACTCGGAGAAGTTAACATAACTCCGCGGGTAAAGCATCTGTGTGAACTCCAGTGCGATTGTTGTGGTGTGCTCGCAGCTTGGCCGACTGACCACGCCTGCTGGCTTGTACTGTAGGTACTGTAGTTGCCATTAGCCGACCACACAGCGAGCGCGCGCGTGGCTGCCGGTCCGCATCGCTCGATGGCCGGTAATAGCGGCCGGCCGTCCCTCCTTGAGGCCTCATCTTGTACACAGCGAGCATGTCCGCAAACACTCATCTGCTGCGCAATTCCATGCAAATGAGCACCGCCCGTGCCCCCCCCCCCCCCCCGCCCTCCCCGCACAGACCCCACTGTTTGCTGCAATGCGGACACCGGCTTCCCTTGTTCCACAACACACGCAATCTGTAATAATATGAACGTATTTAGTGACATGTGAAATTTATTACCAACAAATCGATACTCGTCTTTCGACTTGGAGAAGAGAGATGACTGAATGCTTCAAAGTTTGTCGGCGATAATTCTCAAAAGGGAAACTAGTCTTCAGGCACTGCTAAGAACGCTATCAGTGGTCACGCTTCCGACTAGATGAATAATGTCCTGAATCGACGTGCACTGCTGACAGGATGCCCACTGCGCGGACTCCATGAACACTGTCCCGACTCGATGAACACTTTGATGTGGTCTAGCGGAGGACATAGATCATATGGCAGTGTGTTCCATAGTCGTATGGCTGAGATGGAGAATGACACAGAGAAAGATCTGGTATTGCGTTGTGGAATGATGATAGGTATTTATTGTGAGGAGATAAGTATTTGGGGCACTGGTGGCTGAGAAATCAATGAAGTAAGCGTTTGCAAATTGCGCCACTTATGTGTGCGCATCCAAACTAGCTGGGTATATGAAGGACTGAGATGATCGTATATTGTATACGTACCTAACGCAAGCATTCATCAATAGCTGGAGGCGTCTAGTATTTCCGCTATTTGTGCTATTCTGAGCGACACAACACTAGTAAAGATTTGGAAATACAAGTGTTAGGACTAATTTTTGTTTGAATTGGAATTTTTTTTCTGAATTTTTTGGATTGCATATAGGGATGAGAGAGATTTCCTGCAAGCTATAACTCTGTTAGCACGCGGTTGCTCGCCGTCGGAGGTTCAAGTCCTCCCAGGGGCATGGGTGTGTGTGTGTGTGTTGTACTTAGGTTAGATTACCTTAGATTAAGTATTTTGTAAGCTACGAACTGATGACCACGCAGTTTGGTCCAATAGATTTACAAACATTCGAATTTCTTTTACAACTTTGTTCTTCCCAGTTTAATTGTCAGCCACGATTATCCCAAGGTATTTCACTGTGTATTGATATGGTAATTGGGTACCACTGACATATATGTTAGGGACTGTTTCACGAAAATACTGGCTGATTAACTTTGGATGAGGTATGAGTATGACGTGGGATTTATTGGGTTTTAACTGGTGACCAAGGTTTTGTACCCATCGTGAAACAGAGAAAAGATCTGCATTCCTACCAGCTACTGCATCAGAAATGATTATCACATCGCTACCAATTCGTTACTACTATTTTGTGTATTCATCCCATTTAATGTACGTCTAGAAAATTTAGTCTATCTCTAGATGAACGAATAGAGCTGAAATTAGAGGTAAATCACATTATAAATAAGGGTGTGAAAGACGTTGGAACCCTTGTCCAAGCAGGGACAGAAAGTAAACATGACGAAATATTACTATGCGATAATAAAATATTAAAATGAATGTAATTATGTTAAATGTAGTTCCATGTAATATGCTACAGTTGTATACATTTCGTTTGTGTGAGAGTTATATACTACGTGTTAAAAATCATCCCCCCAACGACCCCCCCCCCCAAAAAAAAATACCGTACGTTTTTCATATAAGGTCCATTACGATGCCACCTACTGAAAGGTAGTCCATATCAGAAACCTCAGTAGTCATTAGACATCGGGAAAGAGCAGTATGCGGAGCTCCGAACAACTCACAGATTTCAAGCGTGGTCAGGTGATTGTGTGTCACAGATATGTATGCGAGTTTTCACATTCCTAAACATTCCTGGGTCCACTGTTTCTGATGTGATAATGAAGTGGACAAGTGGAGGGATACCTACAGCACGAAAGCGTACAGGCCGACCTAGTCTTGTTGACTGACAGAGACCAGCGACAGCTGAAGAGAGTCGTACAGTATAATAGGCAGGCATCATCTATACAGACCATCGCATAGCAATTCCTAAATGCATCACGGTTCACTCCAAGTACTATGACATGCGGGAGGTGACCAAACTTAGCCGGGCGTCGTGGCTCAGCGCGCCCGGTCAGGGGGCTATACGCCCTCTGTAATAAAAAAGCTGGGCCAACCATTCTGCGAACAACCACGAACGAACTGAACGAACGACCGCGAACCATAGAGCTACCAGAGGAACAAAATGAAAAAAAAAAAAAAAAAACCACTTTGATTTCATGGTCGAGCGGCTGCCTATAAGGCAGAAATCACGCACGTCATAGCCAAACCACGCCCCGCTTGGTGTAAGGAGCGTAAACTTTGAACGATTCAAGAGTGGAAAAACGTTGTGTGGAATGACGAATCACGGTACTCAATGTGGTGATCAGATGGCGCCGCGGTGGAGTAGCCGAACGGTCTAAGACTCCTCGCTGCGGAGCGCGCGATTGCTCACCGTCGAAGGTTCGAGTCCTCTCTGGAGCATGTGTGTGTGTGTGTGTGTGTGTGTGTGTGTGTGTGTTGTCCTTAGCTTAGCTTACCTTAGTTTAAGTAGTTTGTAAGCTAAGGACTGATGACCATGCAGTTTGGTCCGATAGATTTTTGAACATTTGAATTTTTAACCAGATGGCGAATGCCCGGTGAATGTCATCTGCCACCGTGGGAAATTGGGAGGTGGTGATGTTATGATGTAGTCGTGTTTGGTGGAGGGGGTTTGCACCCCTTGTTGCTTTGTGTGGCAGCACAGGCCCACATTGATGTTTTAAGCACCTTTCGATTTCCACTGTTGCAGATCACCTGTTCACAATGCCCGGCCCGAGGCAGAGTAGTTACAAGACAATAACATCCCTGTGATGCACTGGCCTGCACAGAGTCCTGACTTGAATCGATACCTCTTCTCGGAGCAGGACTCCTTGGAGAATTGGCTGCCATTCCCCAAAAACCCTTCCAGCACCTGACTGAACGTATGTCTGCGAGAGAGGAAAATGTCATCATGGCTAAGGGATGGCGAACACCACATCAAATTATAGCAATACCGATGGAGGGTGACACGAAATTGTAAGTAATTTCCAGTCAGGTTCCCCTTAAGGGGACCTGGACGTGAAAATGACAGAAAAATTGGAAAACATTTTTTCTTCCATCTGAAAGACAAATATCTTCCGTTTCCAAAAATGTATTATTTATTTACTTTTAAATAGTTATTATATTCTCAAATATCCTTTGAACACTGGCCACGCTGATGCTTCGGTCAAGGAATATCACCATAATCATTCCATGCCTGCCACCGTCATGGAAAAAATAACGCCAATATACAGGGACCTCGCAGTTGCTTAGAAAATGTCTACATAGCCGTACACAAAAATCCTAATGAGAATTTAATCAGCTGCGTGTGGCAACGACTACTGAAAACAGTGTTTGTTGGATGGACAGTTCGCTAAATAGGTGTGATGTATGATGTTATCTGTTTCAATGTTAGTGTAATTAGCAGGACAAAAGTAATGGACAAATTAGGAATCCAGGAATCAGGAAATGTTCTGACTGCTATACATCATCAGCGACTAGTTCAAGCTGAAAGGGCTGCGGAAGACACCAATAAAGAGTCCAGACGAAGGAAAAAAGACTCCTGAAAAAGTCTGCAGAGGATAAAGAAGCAGCTGGCCAGGAAGATTATGCCACTGGAATGTTATGAAAGACGCATACGGTCAGTCAAAAACACTGAAAATTCTTTTCTAATTTTCTACAAACTACATTTTCAGAATATTAAGTACATATGTCTTCATAATGGTTTTATACGTAGCTATGTTCAGCAAATTTCTCCCAATTGAAGAATGGGACGGTATCTTTGATTGATGTTTGTTATTCTCTATATAATTTTAACGGTAAATTTTAGACAAAATAATTATGAAGTGGAATACGGGTTTATCTATTTACTCAGATATACACCAAACTATAAAACAAGAGGCACAATGTGTTCCTACACATTGTAAGTGCTGTTAGACTGACGATGCACCAGAAAATGGTTCCAGAATGCGAATGTGTATTACAAAAACATCTATTAGGAAAAATATTGTAATTTTTAAACTATAACAGATATTTTTAATGAAGACATTTAAACAATGTACTTATGTGCCACAGTCGCTATATTAATTATAATATTTCTTTATGTTGAACAACTAGTTCAGTGAAGCTATGTTACCATTTTAAAGTGACTTTTTTATCCTCTTAGGAAAAAGTAAAGTTAAACTGAAGTACTGACTCTGTACTAATACAAGTGATGATTAAAATTTAAATATCCTGTCTAAAATAATGGATTCCTACATAAGGTTGTTACATCATTCCTGTAATAAGAGAACACGTTTGGACTGGAATATTATAAGCCTTGTTCCTATGAACACTTGTCGCCCTACTCAGAAAAATTTCTCCTTTAATAATTACAAAATGGGTGATACCGTTTTGCAAGGTTGCATTTGACAGTCCTGTCATGAGAACAGACTTCCAGTCAAGACAACAAACAAGTGTTCATAGGGACAAAGATTATAAGAATTCAGCCCAAACCTGTTCTCTTATTACAGGAATGATTTAACATCCTGATGTAGGAATCCATTATTTTAGAGAGGATATTTTATTTTTATTTCCTATAATCACTTGCATTACCACAGAGTCGGTAATGCGCGAAATGCGGAACATTAATTACTCTTTGAAAATTATATTTACTCTTTGAATATGGTTTTATTGGTTGCTTGAGGGTTGATAATGATAAATGGATGGAGTATATCGGGATGGAAAGTTATCGGTGTATATAAAATTCCACGTATCTGTGTGTGTGTGTGTGTGGAGGATAAAAAATGACTGTGATGATATACAAGTACTTGGAAATGGTGACATAGCGTAACTGAAGAGGAAAAAAATACGTTTTCCAGCAGCACTCCTCGTAGACAATGTCTGATGTTACAATATAAGAGATATTTCAAGAAATTTCATATTACAGTTTGAGTGTTGGTACAAAATCGTAATTTCCTCCGTATTGTAGTGTATGTTTATCACCCTTCGCTTTCCTATCAGTTGCCACCCTGTTCCGGGTATAAAAAGATATTACAGCAGATCTTAGTGCCCTGATTAAAAATGATGCGCAACGGAATTCGCCTTACCACGGAAACTATGGTAACTAATTGGATAGCGGTGGCAGTAGCTTACCTCATGGGATGTGCCTAACACGATTTCCTGTCTGAATATTATACATACATACATACAAGGATGGGGAATTAGTACGAAGAAAGCAGTTTCCCTTTTAACAAATATACATTTAATTACAGATATTGTTGTTATTCAATTAAGCAAGAAATATTATGGGGCATTTCAGTTAAAACATTTAGAACACCATTAATATTTCATGGAGGGATTAATAGAGGGACCAAAAACATTTACACTCTTTGTCTACTGGCTGGATTCCACAATCGTAGTGCCATGATGTACTACCCACGTGGCGACACACACTAAATTCAAATCGCCACAAAGAAAATCGACACAGAATGTCACGGATACCTACTACTCACTAGCTAACTGTTGCAGTTACTTTAAATCTGATTAAGAGGGTTTTACGTCCACTTCTCTTTGTTTATCTTGGCCCACCCTATCGCAAGGTCACCAGCACGTAAATGTAAGTGGACGACAAAACGATAAACAAAGTCACACAGAATGTCATTAATAAATTTTCTCCGCGTACACAGTAGAATCTCAAATCGACAAAGCGAACATCGTTCAACTTACCACCCTAACTATATTGAAATAAGCCAGTTTGGTACACAAGAGATTCCCACAGGAACTGAGCCTAATCCGCAGAGAACGGATCTTGTCCTAATTCCGTGAAAATGCTCCCAAAAATTTAGATAATGAACTTCTCCTAACATTGTCCATTTACTGAACCGTTCCCCTGCTAATCTGTTCCCAAATTGTCACAAATCACACACACTTCCAAATACATTACCTTCGGAGACCAACATACTCACGTCCGTCCTCAGCCAGCCCAGGGAAAATTTTGTCGAAGTATGGTTGTCCTCTAGCCTAACCTCCCTTTCCGTTCAACTTGGCCGGAGCCGTCCTGCAATTGGTCAATCTAACGGGAGTGTCAAATGTTCAAATGTTTGTATAACTTATGGGACTCAACTACGGGGTCATCAGTCCCTAAACTTACAAACTAACTATGAACTAGCTAACACTAAGGACGGCACAAATATCCACGCCCGAGGGGGGATTCGAATCCCCAACCGTAGTGGCCGTGCAGACCGTGACTGTCACTCCGTCCCCTCGGCCACCGCGGCCGGCTAATGGGCTGTCCTGACAACTTGCGAATCGTGGAGGAATCGAAAATTACAGACACCTGTCGACCATGTCCCCCCAGGAGACCTCTCTGTCCAATACAGAAATAAAGTTGGCCAACCTTCTGACTTTGAGCATCTCTGCCTTCCCAACAGCAGCCTCACACACACACACATACACACACCCACAGACACTCACACTTGGTAGGATGGGGAGATGGGTGCTGTGGAGTAAAGCTCCTTACGTGAGCGGGGCTCACTTATTATGCCTGTAATCACAATAGCAATAATAATCATCATGCATTCTTGTCTCCAATGCTCCTAGCTGTAGCCCCGAAATGAGTGATTAAGGTGGCACGAAAGGTCAAACACAAAAATAAAATTAGAATGTAATGTACACACCACACTGTGGCTTGCATGAAACACTTATAAATTGAAGTAAGTCAAATGGAATGATACTTCGCCGCGGTGGAGTAGCCGAGCGGTCTAAAGCGTCTCGCTGCGGAGCTCGCGGTTGCTCGCCGTGGAGGTTTGAGTCAAATGTTCAAATGTTTGTACAGCTTATGGGACTTAACTAGGGTGTCATCAGTCCCTAAACTTACAAACTACTTATAAACTACTTACGAACTAGGACGGCACAAATATACATGCCCGAGGAGGGATTCGAACCCCCGACCGTAGTGGCCGTGCAGACCGTGACTGGAGCGCCTTAGTCCCCTCGGCCACCGCGGCCGGCGAGGTTTGAGTCCTCCCAGGAACATGGGTGTGTGTGTTGTCCCTAGGTTTTTTACCTAGGTTTAAGTAGTTTGAAAGCTACGGACTGATGACCACGCGGTTTGGTCCGATAGATTTACAAACATTTGACCATTTGATTTGAATGATACTTCAGTATCGTTTCAGTAGATCGAGAGTAATGTGCACCGAAAGGAAGGTATGTAAATACAGCCCGATCACGTCCAGGACCTCTTTAGATAGCTTCAGGGATTTGACTTCTCTGCTTTCGCAGATTCCCATCACGTGGTAGATCGCGCCCACGGCTTGAACGACGTCAAGCACACGCGTATAAGATGGATCTTTGTGCGGCTAATAAGCGAGGCGAGGCTGGTGTGAAGCGAGTGTCGTCCTTAAAGCGGTGCGCAGTGCATTACCGCGGCGGCGTCTGTGCTGCGCGCCGGCTAAGCGCCGCGGCGCCCGCGGCTAGGCGAGGCGGCATTCAGGCGGCGCTCTTTTGTCACCTGAGTGACGCCCCCGCCGCCCCCGCCCTGCCGCCCCCGCCGCCCATTTATTACAGCGGCGCACATCCGCGCAGCGCTAACGTCCTGCCGCCTTTCAGAGCGCGCCGCCTCCTCGTGCCGCCTTCCGATAGCGGAGTGCTCGCCGCGAGGCGCCTCGTGATGCATTCAGCGAGTGAGGGCGCTCGGAAGCCGCGAGTGGGCCTCCTGGCTTCTGCCAACAGGTGACGAATGCCCGTGTTGTGAAGCGAAGGAGCAACACTGCACGAGCGACACTCTCGTATAAAGGAATTGAACTTTACATATGAGTCCGAGATCGTCATCTTTTGTCAATTAGAATAAAAACCATCTATATGAGTGGTTTCTTTTATTATACGACCCATAATATTTCTAGACAAATGTTCACGACTATTACAACGACTAAACAGCATAAGGAGCGGCACTGAATCAAAATTTGTGCTGTGGCCGAGATTCGAACCTGGGACCTCCTATTTACTAGAGAGATGCTTTAGGACATCTTTTTTTTTTTTTTTTTTTTTTTTTTTTTTTTTTTTTTTTTTTTTTTTTTTTTTTTTTTTTGCTCTGTGTGTAGTTCTGTTTGTTGCGGACGCTGATCATGTTTGTTCGTTTTTGTTCATCGACCACTCAGCTAACACAGCGTTGCAGCCATAACGGACTGTCTTAAAGCACGTCTCCCACCACACGACATATTTTAATTCCGAATAATTAGCTAATATGGTAGGTCACATTTGGGGATGAGTATACTGTAATGTATGGTGAAGGTGTTGTATGTGTCGTAGTAGCTCATTCTCGGGGACGAGGACACGATATTATATGAATTAAAGGCACCCACTGCAGTGTATGGATTTGGCTAACAACATTTTGAAATTATTTTATTACAGTACCACTGTATTAGGCATGTATGTTTTACCAAATGGTCACATATGAACATTTGTGCCAGTCCGGGACTCGAACCCGGATTTCCCGCTTTTCGCGATCGGTCGCCTTAACCACTCGGTTACCCGAACACGACTCCAGCACTCACCCAAACTTTCATATTCAATGTCACTTGACTTTCATATACGTACCGACTATGACATATGGAAGTCAAAATTTCAAAAAACTTGAACAAAAAAGTAGTTTTTGTGCAATACGTAAACACAAACAAATACACAGACATTCTGTTTTATATATAAAGAAGAAAGAGATACATATATGTTGCGGTTTTCATGAAGGCTTTCAGGTCATTCAGAATTCTACTTAAACAGTGAAGTTTACAAATGTTAATCTCACTAACGTTTTAATGCATTTGAAGTTGCAACAGAATACTGAAACTGTATTTAGCAATAATAAATACTTTACTACATTAAAAGAACAAAAAACAACAACAAGAAAAAAGACACAGCAAATTTAGTTTTACCAGCTCTCTGCGACTCATAATGTCCATTTCTTCATTCAATAAAATCTGTAGTTTCTCGAATACCGCGCTTCATAAGCAAGTGACTTAAATTAATCGTATGGCAAATAATCACCTCTTGGCGTGCTACCGTGTGATAATATCTTTATGTGACATAAGGGATTTTCTGAAAATTTCGTTTCGTTTTCTTCGCTGACGCGCGGTATCGGGGGTAAGTGCTTTATTTAAATCCCATTACCTTGAAAATGGTGATAGATGGTAACACCCCTCCAACTTCAAGGCCTAAGTCAATATTTTCCCCACATTTCATCTCCAGCAAAATACGACCTAACATGCACCAATCACAAATTCATAGCGACCTCTATTTTTCAATGCCAAATATATGGATTTCTTGCACTATTACACTCAATCCGTAAATATCACAAGAACTGTAATCAAAAACAAAATAGTAGACAGGTCATCACTGAGCTGAAGAAATATATACATATATATGAGCTCTATGTCTTCATAAACCATTCATTCGATTGCAATGAAACTTTGGTAAATTGTTCATCGTGCTCCAAGGATGGTTCCTGACCTAAAAACAAAAGAGCATGATACATAGCTCAGGAGATATGACGTCATAAATAGAGTCCACAAGATATATGCGTTAATTGTTGAAAATCGGGAGTAGATATAAGTTTGCATGTAATTACGAACGTTTGGGAAGCATTTTGTAACTTAACCCCCCCCCCCCAACCCTTCCGCGCCTCTACGCAAAATGATGAAACGAAGTCTACCTCCCACAACAGTTCCGCTGTAGATGCCCTAAAACTGCTACATACAAATCTACAGTTTTGTTCCACCTTTTTAAA